>JASCZW010002512.1:0-92526 GCA_034211315.2 Aedes japonicus
TACTATTTTCTACCGTAAGGAACCCATACAAAGGTGAACAAATATGATCCTTCACATATTTATTTTGTAAGGAAATAAGATGAGTGTCTACAAGGTTTCATCAACCGAAGAGCCGCAATCTAACTGAGACTGTCCGAGAAGATGAAGTAATGGTTTGCCAGCTCTGCAACATAAACAGAACAAAGTTCCTGGCATTTGTGGAAGGTGCTAGAGTTTTCATTGAAGACACCGAAGCTAGTGGATCCATCTTTCTTTATACGTCTCATCTTAAAATCGTTGAGGTTGAGTTTATTTTCTGGAGAAAGCCATTTTTCAGAAAGAGCAAAAGTATCACAATCGGAATTTTGAACTTAAAATCTCAAGGAGTCTAGTTCAACATATTTTCCATTGATGTTGAAGGAAATGTTCGCTCATCACCATGAGGCCCCAAGAGTGAACAGTAATGTTTGCTAGAAATGAGAGATATGAAGAGAAAGTGTTGATAGTTCCGTCAGTGTACGGCAGGTTGTGAACATTGACAGGCAAAATAACGTGCGCCTGATCATGCTCACGTACTACCAATTGCGTGTGATGTTTTTAGAGGTTGTTTGTACAAACTACGTTTTGTTACTTATGTGGGAGAGAAACTCTCTCCTTTTAGGTTTAATTTTGTACACAACGTCAAATTTTACTCAAATGATTACGCTTTATAAGGCCACGTGCCTGCACGACATTGACTGGAATTTCATTGAATCGACCACTGGTGTCAATGTTGCAGTGGAACAGTCCAGCGCCGCAATCGAGGATGCAATTTTCCGTACTGTTCCAGGACGACGATTTCCACAAAACCCTCCTTGGTCGAACACCTATCTACGCATGTTTAAGCGAATTCGATCTGCTGTTCTCCGAAGGTACAGTAACTCTCATCATTGCACTACAAACGACTGTTTAACCAAGATAGCCGCCACTATCGTCAATACAGCCATTTTAACTACAATCGTAACGTGAAACGCGTGAAAGCAAATCTTCGCTTCAACTCCAAACGTTTTTGGCCGTTTGTGAATACCAATTGGAAGGAATCCGGATCACCCAAATCAATGTTTCTAACCAACAAAACGGCCAGCAACGAACACAAGAAGTGTAACCTGTTTGCACGACACTTTGTACACGTTTTTCACAACTTCTCCGCATCAGCGACGCAAGTGAACGAAGCGACTCCTGCGGTGCCACGTGATGTGTTCAACTTCGGTCTTCCTCATTTCACACCGCACATGCTGTAAGATCCGCCATCAACTTGAGATCACTGTGAGGTGGAGATGCGGGACCTATGGACCATACACTACAGTAGCGTGCTTACTACAATTTCTTCAGGTCCGTTGGGGGAACACTTAACGTTAACGTACGGTCTTCACATTAAGTATTTTTGTTTTCTAGTCAAGACGAACATTTCAAGAGGTGGAATTCTTGACTTGGCATTTTTTTTTCCAAAATAAGGGATGGCCTAACGCACAGCTTGTTTAGCTGATAAGTAATCTCATAGCGCAGTCGGTAAATGCTTCGGTTTTCAAATCCGGAGGTCGAATGTTCGATTCTCGATACTGTCGAATGTCTTTTAGTTCGATTGTTCGGCAGCAGAAGTGGTTCATTGTGCTTGGTACACAGTAAACGATCGTATGCTTTGAAATGGCATTAAATGCCTGAAAGCATTGAAAGATCTGAGGAATCATTTCTAAGAAAATTAATTTGAGTGGCAGGCAAAGTCTCGTAGTGCGTATAAACCAAAGTAGAAGAAAAAGCTGAATTGGTGTCTTTTGACCAATCAGATTTGTAAATTATTTTTCAGCATTGTGGTAAATAGTTTGCTTATGACGTTTGGGAATTTACTTGGCGATAAGTCTCAATTGAATCCTGGAGAGTGTGGGCTTTTTAGAGGAATACCTGTATTCCATAAAAAAGTATTAATACACGACACTGAAGAAGTCTGCACATTGTAGACGAAACACACGTATCTGTCAAGATAAGCAATAAAGGTAGATGGAATTAAATGGAAATTACTGATCTTTCTTCTCATTTTCTAGTTTTAAGTCTCAATTATTTTGTGTGACATTACGAGCTCCAGAGACATCGTAGAGACGCGTGGAGAAATGAATACGTATGCAAGCTAGCTAAAGTCATCGGATAAATAAAGTGCCCTCTCTTCATGATTTCAACAAACACTTTCTTAAAATTTCCTCAACTTCTGAAATGAAACACTTGATGTATTTTTAAAATGATGGTCTGATCAAACTTTAACGGAAACATATATTAGAAATTTATAACAAGCAAACAACAATTTTATAAAATTTCTTGTTGTTGAGGTTAGCAGAATTAGGTGTGACATAAAAAAGTGCTCATCTATGAAGACCTTGTAAATTTTTCAAATGCTCATTAGGACACCCCTCGATTTGTTGAGTATTGTCATTTGGATTCAAAACATTTTGTTTGATGAGCTTTTGTAATGCGTTCACGTTGTTTTGCTATCATTGTCGTTGAAATCATCGAAAACACAGTGCTTTAAAAATAAATTCCTTTAAATATCCATTGTGGTTCGAGATGTGGAAAATGACGAATCGCAGCGGGTAAAACAACTGTCAACTTTGGTTAAAGTGCAGAGCGTTCTTATCAGTGGCAAATTGCCCCGGTAGAAACAGGAAACGCAAAGAGGATACAAGATTGAACACGTGCACTGCCTGTAACCGCATATCAGTCCCATATTACTTTTTGACGTTTTTGAGTTATCTTGCGCAATTACCTTATTTTTTATCATATTTTCGAAAACAATAATAAAATTTATCAGTTAGTTACAAAAAATGTGAAAAAAATATCAGGTCGGTTTGTCCCATCTTGAAAGTAACCGCATATGAGTCCCATTATTGAAGTAATCGCATATGAGTCCCGTTTTAGAAGTGGCAGTTAAATAAAAATATTTAACACCTTTTAGAATTATGGTTGTATTTCTCAAATGTTTAATCGTTCTTAGAGGCATAATAAAATAATAAATTTAGCAAAAAATCGAATGCGCTTCGCATGGAGATGAGAAATTATCTGCTTCTGAAAAAACTTCATCAAAGATCGTTACTTCCGCGCTGGGGAGAACACAAAAAAAAAATAACAATCAAAAAGTGTAAAAAATCGAAGCCTACTTTATCAAGAAGACTGGCAACTCTGTCAAAAGCCAGGCGAAAGTAACCGCAACGCCATCTCCGAGAAAAAGTAGAACCACTTTGCGCTTGTGAGCGTGTCAGTTCATCGGTATACGCACACAAAGAGTTACAGCAGCTGTCAATATTTTTTCGTCCTTTGTCGCTTGAGCCAGCGATTGATTAATTGTTTCACATTTGAGATAAACAGATTGATTTGAAATTAGAATAAAACATTCGAGATGGGCTTCACACAGTTCAGTGTATGTGGTATGCTTGAAAATCAGGACTTAGAAAAAGGAAGAATCTACTGTCAACTCGAATAAGGTAGTGAGTATCCTTTTGACAAATAATGACTAAATATAATTATTTTGGTTTGATATTTATTGGCCACGTCTTCTAAATCTCGAAGAAGACCCAAGAAGAAATTTTTTGATGCTCCCGCACTAGCTGATCAATCTAAACATCAGAAGAAAGCAATAAAATCAAATAAGGCGATGACTTCTTTCAATGGAAATCCACTTCTAAAACATCGGTTTTCAAATTATTGGTAACGACTTCCAAATCCCGAGGAAGGATAAAAAATTAGCATAGAACACCTTCGAATGCCTTTTATAGCAATTTAACATTTTTTGTCTTTTAATTCACAATACTCACAATATTTGCGACACTAAAAATCATCATTAATCGACATTATGAATCCGTCGTACAAATAAAAACAGTTTCAAGAAGATGAACATCCATTCTATTCTTTATCAATCGGTGTGGCGATTTCCCGTATTTTATTACAAACTTCTTTGAGTTCGCTGATGAGAAGACATTTTCCTCTACACAATGATGTTGTTTTGTTTGGATGGTCAACACAGTAAATTTGTTGTTTTTTATTAATGACATTTTACATCCATCGGATGCATTCATGTCAGAACACAGTAAAGAAAGAGGGTTAAAAGCATTTCTAACAAATGCTGTAATGGTCTTTCCAAAATTTGCTCTAGATTTGACGCATCGCTGCCGAAATTCGATATTTCAGAGCACTCGCCACCGGATTATATTTTCACACGTTTCACAAAAATGCTCTGACGGCAGATGATTATTTTTGTTGTTGTTGTTATGTTTCACTGACATGAGGTCACACGCACACCACTTTTTGTTCGAAGAGGATTACTAACACATATATACTGAGCTTCTACCTTTGCTAGCTAGAGGAGCTGTATGCAGTGACGGTTGACATTTGTATGGGAAACGTGAGGAGCTGCCAGTCTTCCTGATTAAGTAGTCTTCGAAAAAATGTAAATGTAAACAGGAATAATATTGGAATAAAAATTCATTCTGCCAATCAGTCTCCCGTTTGTCCAGTTTGAGGCAATTCAATTAAAGATTTTTTCTTCTCTTCCTCAACCAAAGGTAAAATGGTTTTAAGTTAATTGCTTTTTCCTGTCAGCGTCAATGCTTGCGAAATTCTCCAAAATTACAACAAGAGCAAGGCGCGGCGCCGCACAGTGGCACAATTCTGAAAAAGACGGCGAAAAACATTTACACCCTTTTGTCATCATTTTATCGAGTAGGTGTCTTCAGAAGAGTTGCTCAAAATGTTATTTCGCATTTTTTGAAAAAACACGCCTAACCTTTCATAAGGGCTTAACTACATTTTCAAATTCTAACTTTTTCCAGCTATGAGATAACGGGTTGTTGTCAAAGTTGTAGAGCAGTCAATTTGCTGAAAAGTTGCTCAAGACACTAAGTTTCTAGAGCCTAACGTTAAAAAGATATAATGCCTAACGTTAAACCTTAAAACTGTTTTTTTTAGATAACTAGAACTTTGTTCAAATTTGACGATTTCAATATGTTGTAAGAAATTGTAGAAATTATTAAAATAAACATTTTTGCAGAACACAACAATGCTCTCTGATGACCACATTTTGATATATGGTGCTTGAAGTGTCTGTGTGACGTCATAATCAACCACCTGAAAAAGAGTAGACGGGTTTTAAAACAGATTGTATTTGAAAGATTATCTTATGAACAAGTATTCCTGAAATTTTCAGCGTTAGGTACTGAAGGGTACCTAGTAAAACATCAGTTTGAAATAGTACACGTTATAAGCCAATTTATATTTCACATGTAACGTAATGTTCAACATTCTAACAAAAAATATGCGGGTCCTGGTGGGGTCTCAAATTAATTGTATTTGGAAGAGTATGTTATGAACTAGTTATCCTGAAATTTTCAGCGTTGAGTTCCAAAGGGTACCAAGTAAATCGCGCCGTCTTCCTGTTAAGTCACGATTCCGAAATTGTTTTTTTTTGGGATTTTTTTGTTCCGGTGTTCATTGATTTTGTCTCTGTGGCAAAAAACCTACTATCTGAATCATGATCCGCATGAATAAAACGTGAAACATCATTCAATGCATCACGGACCTTCTCTTGATCTGCATTTGAAGATGGAGCATATAAAGCTGCATCACCTTTGGCGCTCATTATCGAATTGCCCTGATCCCTTTCTTTCTTGTCCGACAAGAAAGAAGTGAAATTCGACCAAAACCCTTGCATTTTTTCACGATTTTAGATAGAAATAACTGACCAGCTCTTGTCATCGCATCAAATCCACAATCTTCGTCGACTGAACTTTCATCACTACCACCGAAATAAATCTTGATCAGCTCTAAGACATTCTGATTTCATTAAAAAATGCTAAATCTCCGTGAAACACAAGCTTAGAACAGCAATTTTCAACTCGTTCCAGTCTGTCAAATATTACATAATACGCTAAATAACGGGAGCATGTTTTGCATCTTTCTATGTTCAAAATTTATAATTCTACATTTTTGGCCACGTTACATGGAGAGGGAGGGGTGTTGATCATATCTTATGAATGTACTACATGGTGAAGGGAGAGTTAAAATGGTCGGAAAATGTCTTACGTAATATTTGAACGAACCCCATGACAAAGCATACCGCATCAGAGCGATATTGTTGAACAAACAGAATGGGACTGGTATGCGGTTACATTTATGCTTGATGGACAAAGTAACTGCATATATTGTCCCAATGCGTTTTTTTCCTCAAAAACACATTTTTTTATTTTTTTTTTATTGTATAGTTAACAATGCATACTATTACATACAAACTATCAAAATATAGAGTAAAAAAGTACGCCAAACTGGCTGAATCAAGAAAAATGCTTCCCCAACTTGAATGACCGTTTCCTCGGTTTGCTGTTTTTCAATATGGGACTGATATGCGGTTACAGGCAGTGCAGGAAGTTAGAAAACAAAAATGACTGTCAAGGATATACAGGAAACTCTTCAGCCCTCAATAACCGATCGAACAATTCGCCGGACAATCGCAGAGCACGGTTTAAAGAACAAGATTGCTCGAAAGTTGCCATTTAGTGGCAAATTTGGTCGAGAGCATTCAAACAGGCCCATAGAGTACATAGAAGAAAGTTCTGTGGACTGATGAGTCAGTGTTTGAACAATTTACAAGAAAAGGCGTATCCGTGTATGGTGTAACGAAATATCCAAGGCACGGTGAAGCATGAGGGAAGTAACATTATGGTTTGAGGGTGTTTTGCTTGGGCAGGAGTGGGGGCTCGCGTGAAAATCTATGGGATCTTGACTGCAGACTCCTACATCAACATTCTGCGAGAAAATCTCGAAGTATCGTTGGTTCAAACAGGCTGTTTCGTTCGTGTTCCAGTAAGGCAACGACCCGAAGCATACAGAAAAGAAAATTTAGTCTTTCTTTCGTTCATGCCGAATCAAGCCCATGTAATGGCCTCCACAAAGCCTGGATTTGAACTATTTAGAGAATTTGCCGTTCTTTAAGCCCGCGTTGATAAAACCGGAGTTACAAAAAAAAACTATTTCGAAGCCCTTGAGAGAGCCTGAGTGGACCTTGATTCGCAACACCTGCAACACTTAGTGGAGAGTATGCCAAAATGTCTGCAAATGGTACTAAAGGCGAAAGGAGGACACAAAAATTACTGAACGCCTTGATAACGCGTTGGATTGAACCACGATAGGAATTATACGATTTGTAATATATTCTTATTTTATCTCAGTGTTTTTTTAATGAAACTTAAAATTGTAGGGAATATGATAGGTTAAGTAATCTAATGGAACAATAAATCGAATTGCCAAAGATAATTTGTTTCAGTGTATTCCAAACTCAGACCATAGAATCTTATCCGATCCTTAACTTCCTATGCGGTAGGTACATAGAGCTTATTCGATGTCTGAACGAGAGAGTGTACCTACATGTGAGTGAGCGAAACTAGCGCAACCACTGCTTAGCGTACAGTCCCGAATGTACATCAGGGTAGCTCCGAAAATCGTCCAAGGTGTTTAAGAGCGAGCTGGAGTTGAAGAAAAAATGGATGAAAGTGACCAAAAAGTTCGGCTCCACCATTGCACAAAATGTAATGAGGGGTCTTAAGGGAAAGGTGCAGGCTTTCAGCGATGGAAAGGGAATGGAATAAAGTAATTATGCCGAAACAAAATCCTTATTTATTAGTTTATTTCCTGAATGTTTCAAGAAAATCCAACGTAAAATAAATTTTTGGCAAACACTTTTGTCTAGTGCATTTTTTACGAGTACAGGCCTTACTAAGTCTGAAGTGAACAAAAAAGTAAGTACTTAGTCTGATGTAAAAAATCGAAACAACCGATTCTAATATTTAAAACATTCTAGCATATGCTAATCATATTATAACACAGAAGCTAAATAAAACTGCTTGCTCACTTGCACCACCTTTTGGTTGAGTTCCGAATGTCATTATCATGTAGCCCGTGATCATCTTAATACATTTCTTGGACATTTTATCCTTATAGCTCATCAATTAATTAAAATACCCAGAGATCCCAGCCTGCTATCTCTTACAGTTATTGACGTTACAGAAAGTTCATGAAAACCATTACTAATTATTTATACAAAATGTGGCCAAATTTCATCTTGAAAAGAAGAACTGAACGAATTCAATGGCCCTGTATTCGTACCTCAAGGCAACCCGGAATAACTCCGGAACCATTTTGGCCATAAATCTGTATTAACCGGAATCTTCAACTAGATTGTTTTTTCGGTAAGTTCGAGAAGCAACATTTCTTTTTTTGAATTTGAACATAATTCCAAGGTTTTGACTTCTACATATTCGGAAAACATGGAAAGGCAAGATCATATAATCTATAAGAGACAAATGTGTGAGAATGAATCGGCAGTAAGTTTCCACACATTCGCCTCTTACATATAAGAAAAGCTTGCTTTTTCATATCTATTAAAATCATAATAATCATATAATCATATAATCGAAGCATAGTAATAATTTAATTTCTAAGAGCCATCACCAACACATTCAATCTCTATCGTAACACTCAAATTCATTCCTGAATGTTACCCCACGATGCCAAATATACTTTGTAACCGATTTTAGCAGTCCTACAATCAAGAATATGATCAAAGTATCCAATTCTTCGACTGTAAGGAACCTTGCTTTGATTTCGTATCAAGGACATGGTTTTCAAATCCAAGCACTGAATGGTTAACCTCACGTAACTATTTTTTCCAAGCTTTTGATTCGAATCAGCAGTTTTTCCCGTAGCAGCAACTATCAATTCGAGCGCCCCTCGTTTCTCACCGATAAAACATGTGCGCGCCGTGCAGCGAATGGAAAATCGAAAATTGATAAAACAATTGCCCGCGCGAGGTGCGATATCTGGAAGGTGTCATAACTTTTCCAACTTTTGTTCTACTTTTTTTTTGCGCACGATTCATCGGAATTGGTAATGGCTATAAATAGGACTATGACCTTGCTTCAATATTCCGAGTGAAACGATATGGAGCTTGCACTGGCGAAACATTATTTAAATGATCGGATAATTACTTGCACTTCGTAGGCCATCACTTCACGGGAGACGTGTTTCACAGCGTTCGAGCAATTAATCCAAAGTTTTGCACAGGTACTACCCGTGCTGGTAGCTTTTCATCGATTAAATTTCGAATATTTTTTCTTCTTCTGTTACTACATCAAACGACTGATTCCACCATCATCATGCAATTTATTTTGCATGAAAACAGCGGCAAGCACTTCTCAATTCGGCAACGTACAGAACTTGAATGGAACCAGGATTTATTCGCTTTCGATTATTTGGTTCCTGTTGGTTTCTATGTGTTGAGGCTTGAACTGAATCATGTTTTCAGACTGCCTGTACATAACATTATGAAACTGTATTTATGCTAACAACAAGCATAGATGTTCGATTAGACAACATTGTACGGTAAACAAGGAAAGAAGGTGAAAATGCGGTGGCCTTCTGTAGCTAGCAGTGTGATGGAATGCCTTTTGAAATGTGTGTTTGCTCGATATCGAACAAATGAAATTTTATTTGGCTTGGAATAAGGTCAGTTACAGAGTCTGGAGTCTGAGGTTCAAACTTTTATGTATGCTTGTTTTATTGAAAATCAATTTGAAACAGGAACTATGTTTGGGTGAGGACTAACTATTTGAATTCTGCCCGTTTTTCCCATCGTGATTAGTAAATTTTAATAAACAGTATACTAAGTTAGTTTTAATTTATGTATTGGTGAATAGTTCCGTTGTGATTTGAGACTATGGACTGTTTGAATTTGAGAAGAAAACAGTTAAATTTAAATAATTAGATGGAATAAATAGCAGAGAAGGTATTCCGTTGTTTGATTGTATTCTTATTCCTCTCTATTGATCTTTGCTAAATAAAAATGAGAAATTTGCTTTAAAGATTAAAATTTGGTAAAAAAAGAATTCTTGTGATAGATTTTTTTTCCAAAAATAAAATTTGTCTAGTTTTGAATTTTCATTCATATAACTAAGGAAAATCTTCCCAGAATTGCCTGGCATTTCGTTAAATTCCTTCCATCAGATTCTGTACAGCCAATCCGTCCACTTTTTCGCAGCAAATTGCCAATTTGCTTTAAGGGGACCCTACCCTGGATTTGGGCAAAAATAAGGCAAAGTTTGTAATTTTTTTGTGGGAGAATGAAAAGGCGTACAAACTTCCGGTTTCGACGATTAAATTTGATTATTATTCAAGATTTCAAAGAGATAAAAATTGTGAAAATTCAAAACGGCGATTTCTCGGAACCATGTTTTTCAACCTACTTTCAACCCCCGGGCTTGATCTATTAACCCGATTCCCTCCATCAAATAACTGTTTGAAAAATTAGAATTTTTTGTACGGCTTGAACTAAAAATTTGCATTATTAATTAATTATTTATAATTTTTAAACACAATTGAAATAAAAAATTAAACTTTTCAGTTCAAACGATCACTATGCAATGAGTTTAAGTTTAAATTGTCTGAAATTTAGTTCAAGTCGTACAAAATAGGGTATGTGTCCCTTGACTCAGCCTAATATGCAACAATCGATTACATTTTTCATTGTAACTCATAAAGTATTTGAGCTGGAAACAAAATTTAACTAGTTAAACACTTCCTAAGATATGTTTAACAAGCCATCTGGTAGTATGTATCACGAAAAGCGACACAACTCATTTTATAAAGTCAGAAACTTTCGCGGGATATGGATGTAATGTCGGTTTATGGGTACCAAATTGGGTCTAATCATGGATGCAAATTCGTCCCATTCGATTGATTTTTTTATAAGATGCAATCTTCGTACGGGTTTATTCCTGATTTTTTGATTCAAGGCATTCCCAGCTGTATTCGCTCTACCCAACAAACAATTTCACAAATCAAACTATACTTAAACTGCTAAGAAATACTTGAGTGATTTTTACGTATGATGACGAGCGGTCATTCGACAATCAAAACATTATAATTCACTCTAAACAGATTTTGTTTTCCTTTAATTTGTGCTAACATAAGCCATACGAACAACATTCAACCTGAACTCAGACATTTGTATTGTTAATGTTACCAATAACAACATTTTTACTACGCTTTTCATACAACAGGCCATAGTTGGGAACATAGAAAAAAATATGTCCCTAACATTGGGTCCACCGTTTGCTTGTTAAATCATTGTTATTTTACCAATGTGACCTGTTAGTTTATAACATGTGGCTATATTCTGTACATCTTGGCAGCATTATTCGGTTTATAGGTTCAATTTCAGCAAATTTAGATCATTCAAAGATCGTATAGATAATCTGTTCAGCTTAACCAGTAAAGTCATGGTGTATAAAAAGTCAAGGAAATCAAAAATTACGCGGAAGTGAACAACTATAAATTGATTAATTATGTCTCAATTGCTTTGAAATAAATCGGTCATGCTGATAGCAACATGGTTTTGTTGATTATCGAAGAAATAATGACATATTTGGTACATAGGCTGAATCAAGGAGCTAGGCTAACATTACATCCCGTTACCCTATTATTATATTTCAGAAACATTAACTAGATTTGATTTTTGTTCACTACAAGAGGCTGCAGGCTTGAAGTTGTTGCCCCATGTTTTGCGCGCAGAGGCTTATGGAAATCGCCATTTTCTAGCCGCCATTTTGAATTTTTACAATTTTTTTATCTCGTTGAAATCTTGAATAATGATCAAATTGATTCGTCAAAACCGAATATTCGTACGCCTTTTCAATCTCCCACAAAAAAATATACAAACTTTACCTTATTTTTGCCCAAATCCAGGGATGGGTCCCTTTAAGCTGGTACTCGTTTCCAAAAGATTTTAGGGTCTTCTAGGTTCCGCTTTACGATAGCCCAATATTTCTCAATTGGGTGGAACTCTGTTTTTTTTGGCAGGGATCTTGCCCTTGGACACCATCTGCACATTGTTGGTGGTATACCAATCCATGGCAGTAATCAAAGGATGCCCAATTTGGCTTAAACAGCACAGAAGGGTATCCGACCTTTTCCAGATAATTTTTTATGCAAATTTTCATGGTAAATGGTTCTGGCTGCTCTGAAAATGACGTTTATACAAACTAGTTATTTCTTAGTGCCTTTTGTCAGTTTTTTATGCTTGGAAATGCCTGCCATATTTCTGTCTGCCATTGATAAATCTTGTCCAGAGTTTACAGTTTACAGTCTGAGGAAAGTTTCCTGCTATTTTTGGCAGTTTATTGAAGTGATGTCTTCCGATATGGATCTTCGTTATTATGACATGTGTAGAAGAGTCTTTTTGAGGAAGAGCATTAGCATGATGTATCGACCGAGGTAGCTACTCTTTCTTTGCCAGACCAGTTTTTATAACACGAAGAACCAACAGATGATGGTTGGGATCCCAAACTTAGTCAACGAATGCAGGTCAAATAAGTAAAGGATGGACATCGGACATTTCGATGTTATCTTGTGTTCGAAAGTTGTTGGAGAAAATTATCTTATTCCGTCTGGACAAATAGGTTGAGAGAAACAACCTGCTTTCAGATACTCTATATGATGTAGAAAGAGATGTTCGCTCATCGCCATGAGGCACTAAGAGTGGACAGTAATGTTTGCTAGAATGAAATATACGAAGAGAAACTGTTGAAAGTTCCGTCATTGTACGGTAGATTGGAAATAGAACAGAAATAATGAAAATTGACCAAAAGGGCATGGGTAAAGTAGTACTAAAACCAAGGACGGTACCTTTGCTAACATCCCACTGCGGGGTAGGTCGAGGCACGGACCAGTCTGCCACCTCATCAGACAAAAGTAATGTGCTGGTACGCGCTCATGTACTACTGATAGCTGTGTGATAGTTTCTAGCGGTAGTTGTATGCACTCTGTTTTGATGCGCACATGGGAGAGGAACTCTCTCCTTTTTGGGTTTGTTTTGATTCGCATCGTCTGAGATCACTCAGGTTTTTTTTCTCGTCGTCTCTAACGTAGAGACCTGGTTACTGGTGGTAGAGGGCGACTTTAACGCCTGGGCGTTAGAATGAGGCAGTCGCCTGACCAACCCAAGGCGCCAGATTCTTCTGAAGGCCCTGGCCAGGCTCAACTGAGACCTGGCCAATGTAGGTACTAGTAGTACCTACCATAGAAATGGAGCGGAGTCGATCATCGACGTGACGTTCAGCAGCCCTGGGCTGTTGAACAACTGGAGGGTGAAGAAGGTTACACCTATAGCGACCACCTGGCGGTTCGCTATAGCATCACCCCCGCAGAGGGAGGAGCACCCACTCCGTTCGTCCGCAGATGGAGGACGTCGTGCTTCGATAAGGAAGTATTTAAAGAGGCGCTAGAGCGGGAACAGGGATTGAGCGATACTCAAAATCCTCGTGGGGATCAACTTGTATCAATTCTCACACGAGTGTGCGACACAACCATGCCCAGAAAGGTCAAACCTAGGGATGGAAGGCTGCCGGTATACTGGTGGACAGAGACGATCGCAGACTTCCGGAGATCTTGTCACCAAGCCAGAAGGAGAATACAAAGAGCGCAATCGGACTTGGAAAGACTGGAGCGCCGCGCGGTGTTAGCCACCGCTAAGGCCGCACTCAAGAAAGAGATAAATGCCAGCAGACGAGCCTGCTTTGAGGGACTGTAATGGCTAAAACTAAGGGCACGACAGCTCCAACCGACCATTCACCAGAGCTACTACAGGTCATCATCGGGGGATTCTTTTTGAGTCACGACCAAAGTCCCTGCCCCCGCATGATGATGGCAGAATCTGCGGATGAAGGGGACGAAGCGACCGTCACGCTCGAGGAAATCACCGCGATAGGAAAATCGCTAAAGCTTAACAAAGCGCCAGGACCTGACGGTATACCGAACCTGGCCATCAAGACTATCTAGGCTATCTCACTGGCGCCCGGAATGTTCAGGGCAGTGGTGCAAAGATGGCTGGACGAGGACGTCTTCCCAGACGCCTGGAAAATCCAGACTCTAGTACAGCTGCCAAAGGCAGGGGAGCCACCTGGGGACCCCTCGGCATATAGGCCTATATGCCTATTAAACACAGCGGGTAGTGCTTAAAAGGGTTATCCTCAACAGATTAACCACGTACATGGAGGGCTTAGACGGTTTGTCTAAAAACCAGTTCGGCTTTCGTAAAGGGAAGTCGACGGTGGATGCAATTCTGTCCGTCACCAAAACTGCTAAAGTGGCAATCCAACGCAAGAGGAGAGGTGTCCGCTTCTGTGCGGTGGTCTCCATGGACGTGCGAAATGCGTTCAATAGCGCCAGTTGGGCTGCTATCGCTAATTCGCTCCAACGTTTTCACGTGCCGGGATACCTATAATAGATTTTGGGAAGCTATTTCCAGAATCACGTACTGGTATACAATACAGAGGCAGGCCAGAAATGTATTCAGATCACCGCAGGCGTCCCGCAAGGTTCGATCTTGGGCCCGGTATTATGGAACATGATGTACGACGAGGTACTATGGCTTCAATTTCCGAACGGGGTGAAGATCGTCGGGTTTGCAGACGACATCACCCTTGAGATATGTGGCGAATCCATCGAAGAGGTGGAACTAAGGGCCTCGCACTCCATTGGCATTGTGGAGGGATGGATGAGCTCCAGGAAACTGGAGCTAGCGCACCACAAGACTGAGGTCACGGTCGTTAATAACCGAAAATCGGAGCAGCATGCGATTATTAGTGCAGGTAACTGCATCAATGGCCAGGTGGTAGAGGGAGTGGAATAACTCAACCAAAGGTCGGTGGACCCACCGACTGATTCCAGGAATATCTGGATGGGTCGAGTGGCGTCATGGGGAAGTAGCCTTCCACTTGACACAAATACTGTCGGGTCAGCGACAGGCCAGAGGGATAAACTAACTACCAAAGCCCTTAGTAGTTAGACACAAGCGGGTGCCTAACACACAATAGCCCCCTCCCCGAAGTAATACCGAAAGGTGGTCACCAAACTGGAACGTATTCAGCATCGGTGTCTTCGTATCGCGTTAGGTTGCATGCACCCGACCCATACCATGAGTCGTGAAGTGCAAGATGGCATTTTGTTACGCCCGGACCGGGTTTCAAAATTGTCTCCGGCTCCTTACCAGGTGTGAAGTTATGAACCCCCAGGTAATCGAAAAGTTTGAGAAGCTTATCGAGTTGAATCCTCAAACTCACTTCATGACTTTGTACCATTTGTACATAATACAAAATGTCAGCCCTTCGCCAAATATTCCCAATCTTGTATGCTTCTCCGTCTTCGACAATTCGGTTAATTGATATTTATCCATGAGGCAGGAGCTTAATGGAATCCCAGAGCACCGTCTTTCTATGATTGCTCCGGTAATATGTTCTGCAAAGTTTGGGCAAGTTGATTCCACTAAAACGTTTTTCACTGAGCGGTCACAGAAGAACTATCTTGAAGTCTTACATTTGCTCATGTTGCCATTTTCTAATAAAAGATAATAATCTTTATATACACTCAGTAGCAAAAAAAAAGCCGAGCAAAATTTTCTTTCAAAAAACGCGTTGTTCATCCTTCTGTAACTTTGTCAATTATCAATATATTATCAATATATTTGGTTGAAATTTTGGCAAATTTATAACTAATGTTTCGACCTTAAAGGGTGATACGGTCAAAATTTGGTCAAGGGAAAACGCGTGTAAATCGGTGAAATCGTTTATTTAAAAAATCAAATTAAATTTCTTTTTCAAGTTCAATTAGTATAAAATTCAGGAAAAATATTCAGTTAGGCTTCCGCTTTTCCAAATCCGAATTGCCGGGCCTTACGCTTGACCCCTGCCATCAGATTTTGTACAGCCACCTTGTCCACCTTCTTCGCCGCAGAAAGCCAGTTTGCCTTGAACTGCTGCTCGTCCTTAGCAGTTTTTTTTGGTCTTCTTTAGGTTCCGCTTGACAATAGCCCAGTATTTCTCAATTGGGCGGAGCTCTGGCGTGTTGGGAGGGTTCTTGTCCTTGGGAACCACCTGCACGTTGTTGGCGGCGTACCACTCCATGGCCTTTTTACCGTAATGGCAAGATGCCAAATCCGGCCAAAATAGTACGGAACAACCGTGTTACTTCAGGAAAGGCAGCAGACGTTTATTCAAACACTCTTTCACGTAAATTTCTTGGTTGACAGTCCCGGAAGCTATGAAAATGCTGCTTTTCAAGCCACAGGTACAGATGGCTTGCCAAACCAGATATTTCTTTGCGAACTTTGACAGTTTTGTGTGCTTGAAAATATCTGCTACCTTTCCCCTTCCTTTTGCCGTATAAAACTCCTGTCCCGAAAGATGCTTGTAGTCGGCTTTGACGTAGGTTTCGTCGTCCATTACCACGCAGTCAAACTTCGTCAGCATCGTCGTGTACAGCCTCCGGGATCGCGCTTTGGCCGTCGTATTTTGTTTATCATCGCGATTTGGAGTCACTACCTTCTTGTAAGTCGATAGTCCGGCTCGTTTTTTGGCTCGATGCACGGTTGTAGACGATACACCCAGCTTATTTGCGGCATCTCGGAGAGATAGGTTAGGGTTTCGCTTGAAACTACCGGCAACTCTATTTGTCGTCTCAGCGGCTTCCGGTTTTCGATTTCCCCCCGATCCAGACTTCCTGGCTGTCGACAAACGTTCCCCAAACACTTTAATTACATTTGTAACGGTTGATTTGGCAACTTTTAGCGATTTTGCCAACTTTGCGTGCGAGTAGCTCGGATTTTCGCGATGCGCGAGCAAAATTTTGATACGCCTTCTCTTCTTGCTTGGATGGCATTTTGACAACTGAAGAGTGAATTCCAAAATCAAAATAGGAGCAACATTCTACACACACACACACCTTCAAAATGAGGGGTGTTCAGGTTTTTTAAATGCAAAATTGAAAGAAATACGTCAAGTTGATATTGACCAAATTTTGACCGTATCGCCCTTTATGTGACCAAAATTTTATGTTGATAAAGTTTATAAATTTGAAGTTATCATAACACATGTGAAAAAAGTCATTTTGGACATACCAATTTCAGAAACCGTATTTCTGTGAAAAATTTAGCTGTTTACATCAAGTGGTTTGGACTACAGCTGGCGTCAAAGTTGAGGCTCCAACATGAGTATTTTCCTTGTTCACCCAATATTGACCACGCTGAACTATCGGTGCAAATACAAAGCCGAGGCGAATTCATCTTATTAATTCGGCCCAAACCTGTATGATGATAACGCCTCGGCTTTTTTTGTACCGATATTTCAGCATGGTCATAATTGGGTGAACAAGGAAAATACTCATGTTGGAGCCTCAACTTTGACGCCAGCTGTAGTCCAAACCACTTGATGGAAACAGTTCAAATCTTGTTCACATTAATTTCTGTTTTTTTTAAGTCATGAAGAAATTTTTAATATGCTATCTAAATTTTTCACAGAAATACGGTTTTTTTAAATTGGTATGTCCAAAATGACTTTTTTCACATATTTTATGATAACTTCAAATTTATAATTTTTATCAACATAAAATTTTGGTCACATAAGGTCAAAACATTAGTTATAACGTTGTAAAAATTTCAGCCAAATATATTGATAATTGACAAAATTACAGAAGGTTGAACAACGCTTTTTTTGGAAGAAAATTTTGCTCGGCTTTTTTTTTGCTACTGAGTGTATGAAGCTTAAATTCATTGCACTAATCTACTTAAACCTGGAGTCCACTGTTTTTGGTATGAACAATGAAATTTATAGCACCAATCGTAAACTTTTAGCTCTTGGTCTGACTCTACACATGACTCTACACTTTACGCTAGAAATTGTTGCCTCACTAACACCGGGTCAGTACTTCATTTTTTGAAAATGTAGAAGCCTCTAAGTACTTTATCTTCGCGTTATTTTATCATTACCTTTATATGGGTCCCATTTCATCGTTCAATTCTAGGCAATGAGAAAGCGGACTCGCTTGCAAAGGCGAGCGCTATAGAAGGCGATATGATCGACAAATCGCCTTTAATGATTTTTTTTCCTATTTTTCGTCAACAGTAACTCGTCAGCTGGCAGCATAAATGGAGTAAAGAAGATTTGGGGAGATGGCAATATTCTATCATCCAAAAGGTGTCGAAGAAATCTTGGTGTCTTGGGTATGGATGTGAGTCGAGACTTCATTCGTGTGACGTCTCCCCGCATGTCCAATCATTTTTCTTTGAAAGCTAATTTATACTGAGTTTTGCTGAATTGGGCAATCTCTGTGAATGTGGCCAAGGTTACCAGATCACGTTATTTGGTCATGTGCTCAGCATCGTGGACTCAGATCTGAGCTTTATGAAATTTATATAGTTATAAGTTTTTAACAAATTTATAATTTAAAATACTTTAAACTCCCGCCCATCTTCCCATCCTCTAAATTGTTATTTCTATTAACCTCGAGATAGAAGTAATCGATTCTATCTTTATTTTTAAGAGCACTGATGTATTTAAATATGAAAACTTGGCTCTGTAAAGTTGACTCGATTGTGCCTGTACAAATAAAATATTGTATAGATAGATTTCGAATTGACATGTTTGCACGGTTCTCGAACTTTTGCATTACTTTCCTGGTCCTTTAACTATCCATTGAACCACTTTTACGACCACTTCCTTCCTTCTTGTCTTCGAGTACTCGGACGCTCCTTGAACGTTCTTATTACACGAGACACAATTTCAAGCTTTTAAGCGATCCATCAGTGGGACGCCTCTGGATTTTGATTGTGGAGCAGTCTATAGTCTAATAATCCCTTTCTCGTCTAGGACTGTCTTCAACGTCGTGCACTTCTCCGACTCCATCGGTTCGGAAATTCCTTAGTTTTTATTCTGGAACTGATTAAGCGTAAGGCTTCTCGTAGATTTCTGGAACTTTTCGTAAGCTTTAGTATTTATGTTTCATTAAGTAGGTGTCCATGTATTTCATGAAATTCCAGCAGGAAGTGGAAGTCCATGATCCCACACTGGTTGGAATGCATCGAGTTGGTATAAGAACTAGCAAACGGAGCTCTGATCAATTTAGCTTATTTATCATACATTTCACATAGAACGTACACTACACTACATACAGCATCAAATCGGTTTCCATATTCTAGGATCGTGCTAATCCTCTTATAGAGTACTTTCGAGGTTACGCGCTACTCCTCTTATAGAGTGCTTCTTCCGCGAAATTTAGTTACTAAAATTGTCGCACGTCAGGCTTTCAGAGTAGAGAACCACAACGGCCTAAATTTATCTGTCATCGCAACGTTGTCAATCACCTTGACATGTGGTACGATGGTACGATACTTCAGTATAAGAGGAAGGAGAAATTCAATTATTATCGTTTTCGGCTTTAGACCTGGGTCAGGCCTGACTCTGATTCGCAATTACCGAACGAAAACAGATCCAGAGTAGTCGAGTCAGTATGATGGTATTAGGGCTAAACATAATCATAAACAAACATAAACATTTTATTTTGATAGTCCATACTAATAAAATAGTCATACAAGTTTGACATGTTTGTATGTTTTTGTGAATCCAGGTTGGACCTCAAAAACTTTTTGGCAGCTGTTAGGGCTACACGCAAAGACAAAAATACGGAAAAGTCGGTAAGACATATCGAAAACCGCACAAAAGTGCACATACTGAAATTATCGGTAAACAGGACGGGTTGGACACCTTCTGTTCCCTTCGAAGAACGTTAACACACAAAGGTTTTTTTTTGCACAGGGGATACATTCCATTTTTAATATGGAATCGTGTAAAAAAAATACTTAATGGAGTTGATAAATTCACATGCTTAAACATTTTATATTGCATCCATTATGTTTGTATGCGTCACCTTTCCATGCAATGGTCAAAATACAGTTTTTTTTTAAATTTTGAGTATCTACACCAAAAATTGTGAATTCTTTGAAAAACTGCCACATGATTACTTTTTGCTCAAAACGTAAAATGTGATTTGAATTAGGTCGAGAAGTTGTTCCGTTCTGGAGTTATCGTCGAAAACAAACCGTGTAAAAAAAAGTGTAATTACTGATTTTAAAACGGTTCCTTTTACCGAAATTGTTTGCAGCCCAATAAGAGCATTGTTTACCAAATTTAGGTAAAATTTAAAGATAAAGTTTGCAAAGCCACTTTGCTCAAAAAATAAGTAAAATCAAACGTTATCTTTCGGTAAATTATACTGATACTTTAGGTTTTGCTACAAAAACTTAATTTTCGGTCAAATTAAAACCTTAGTTCCACACTTGTAATAATCGAAAACGACATAAGTGTCCTGAAAAAGAAACAGACGCATCCCGACAACATAACTGGATTAATCGTCTCTTTTAACATAATCTTTTGTCTTAATGGATGCTCGCGTGTTTTGGTCTCAGGGTACCAAAATATGCATGACTTTTTGTAGTGTAAAATTCATTATTGTTTGTTTCCATTGTTTCTGATAAGCTAATGTGCTGCAAGCAGGCGATTCAATGGGTTTTCGGTCAATCGTTAACGGCTGGCCAAGTTTGCCAATTAAAAAGTGTTGAGTTGTTGAACAATCAACAAAATCTTTACATTGTTGATGTTGTTTGAGAAGGAAATAATTTCTCATCACCATGAGGGTCTAGGAGTAGGCAGCACTTTTTTTTCTAGAATAAAGTTGTTAAGAGAAAGTATTGATAGTTCCGTTAGCGCACGGCAGGCTGTGAAAATTGAGTAGAAGTACAGGTATACCTCGATAGTACGTACATCAGCATTCTCACTTCAAATTGCATTTGCATAAAAACTACTGGTTGTACTGAAATCTTATACAACCAAAAGAAAAGGCAATTTTCTGCTCTTTCTTTTGATTGTATTTGATTTCAGATACAATGAGTAGTTTTTATGTAATTTTTGAAGTGAGGAAGTTGATGTACGTACTATCGAGGTATACCTGTAGTTGCTGAAATTCAGCGGAAGGCATTGTAAGGTAGTATTTCGAAACAAGCACACCATCTTTTGCCAAGCATCCCCATGCGGAGTAGGTCAAGGCAGGAACGAATGCACCACTATGACTGGCAAAAGAATGTGCGCTTGATCACATGGAATTTTATGATCTGGGACACTCTTTATTATAGTTTTTAATCACTCAAACCAAATACTGGAAGTGATGGGAGGTAACTCCAATAGTTTCTCACAGTTATCTTCACAAAAGTACAAATTTTAACAAATAAATAATCTAAAACATAATTTTCATTGTTCTGCACCATGTTTCCACACTCCGATACTTTGTTATTTTAAATCAAACTGGAATAAAATCAAATTGAAATGCAGTTATAGTATATTTAAAAAAAATGAATTATGTATTTGGTTCATGTTTTCGAAGAGAAGCTGTATTGTAATAATAATAAAATAAATTTAATTTTAACAAGCACCGAAAGCGTCACCTTACCAGTGGTACACTGGACTTCCGGCTCGAATGCATAAAGGTGTCAGCATGGAGAGCCTGCGAAGATGGGTACGCGTCATAATCGCTAGCTCCTTCCCAGCACAACATTGCACGCCGGGGTAGTCTGGTGGAAGTAAACGTCTTTTAAGACCGATTGGAACTCACAATCTGACACACAACTGGTTACATTTGCACTGTCACTAGACTATAGTAGATCTGGTGGATCGAAATCGAAATCGCAATCACGTTCGTCCCCGCTCTAAATCCCATGGGCAACTGAAAGGGCTTATCGTGTGCACTCGAGCCACTGAGGAGGGCTGTTGATAGGGAAGTCTCATATTTGCACAACATGGGCAAGGGAACAGTGAGAGGCAGGGATAGTGGGTCGAGGGAAATCAACCTGAATTGCTACGAAGGAGAGCTTTCGTGTAGTGTCCTAGAATTATAAGCTTTGTTTGGTGCTGAATGTGTAGGGAAAGTGAATGAACGGTATTATTATGAATGTTGTAGTAGGCAAATACAACATAACTGTTGTTCTGCGATTGAGGAAAATTATCGAAACACTTGTAACTAAATAGGTAAACCGTTCCATTCCCCTGAAAGCGAATATTGCTATCTATTCATGCGTTGGAAAACCGTTTACACAGCTGCTTAATGGCTTCGATTGTGTGTTCAAATAAATTACGATTGTTTTGCGAAACCTGGTGTGAATCTGTGTCTTCCATCGTCTTTGCTTGAGTTTGATAATTCATATAATTAATTGTTTGATTGTTTTGTAAATTCCGAATCGGGGCATAAAAAAACGGCAGGTTAAAATGAAAAATAATAATAACAAGAACTTAACATGGATGCTTTTTTATTACTTGCTGTATCTTGCTCAGAGTGAGCACAAACATTTTGTTCTAGTAGTGAAAATATTTGACTCCCACTATAGAAAATGGAAATGCACCGTTGCACTTTGTTTTCTGTTCGTTCGGAGGTAACGTTATTCAGTATTAGATAGATATTGCATATGTGTGAGCTGTATCGTAAAAGCAGCGTTCTCTGTTGAATTACGAACAACATTTTTAACAGCAAAATTCCAAACCCACAAAAAGGATGTTGCGGAAAAGCTAGTTCGCTCGGAGATCATGTTCCGGAAATAATAGCAATTGGTCGCGTTCCTGCACCGAGCGGGAGCACAATGCTGAGGCACGTACTTTTTTTCCCGTTGCTATGCTCTTCAGGGGTATGGCCAACTCGCTTTGCCAACTTTATTCCATTATGTTTGTAATATCCCTAAAATATCGATAAAACAAATTGCTGAAGAGTAAAAAAATGGAATTCTACTCTCGCTCGATGAACTGGATGAACTACTTGAAGGTGCAGGAAGGGGAAAGACCGAGAGAAGTATTTCGAAAGGCATTGTCGTGCCCGAAGCTACCCACACTTTGGATGAATGACGGGGTGGTTCTGCTGTAGTAGAATGAAATAAAGCTTTTGTGATGAGGCATCCGGATTAAAGCTCAACATAAAATGAAAATGCATCCAAAACATTATTCTTGGTTTTCGGAATTTTTCGTTTATTGTTTATTGGGTTATTGTCGTTTTGGTAGCGAGAGATAGACAGAGAGCGGAACGCCTGACCTTTCAGAAAGTAGATCGGATTGTATATTTACTTCTGATTCTGATGATATAGGGAAATAGAATTCTATTATTGAGAATCATCATCAAAGTAATATATTGTAGTGTAGTATGATCATTTGATTTTTTGTTTCATTTCAGTTAAAGGCCGCCAGAATCCAAAAATTGCCTCCACCATGTGGCCATATGCTTCGCCACTTCGAATTGTGGAAGGCACAAATCTAAGAAACTCTAAAAAGTTTCCATATCAAGTATTGCAGCAAACAAGACATCAAAGTGTAGGACGTAGAATATTTGTAATTTCTTAGATTCTTAGATTTGTCGCTTTTAAGCGCGGCTTGTAAACAAGGCCATTTCCGCTTGGAAATTGTCTGGGAAATCAAATGTAACTGGTTTCAGTCAGCGCACGGATGTGGTTGTGGAGTGGTAGAGCTTATTTTACCCCACTTTCCCTTATGTTCTTCAATAATTTATAGACATCTTTGCATGGAGAGCCTCAAGATCAACAAAATAGTGCTAGTCCCATGTAAAATTCCCTGAAAAATCAAATAGAGGTTGTTTCAACCACCACACGGCTCTGTGGACGAAGACATGGCTGGTTTTACCCCACTTCCCCTTATATTCTTGAATAGTTTATTGATACTTTTGCCCGGAGTGGCTCAATATAAACCAAATACGGCTTATCCTACGTATAATTTTCTGGAAAATCGAATAAAAGTTGTTTCATCTGCTGCACGGCTCTGTGAACAAAGATATGGCTGATTTTTTTTCCCACTTCCCCTAATATTATTGAATAATTTATTCATATCTTCGCTCGGAGTCACTCAAGATCAACTAAATAGGACTAGTCCTATGGGAAATTTCCTGGAAAATCGAATAGAGGCTTATTTTAACCCACTTCCTCTTATATTCTTGGGATAAATAATTCAACTATATGGGTTAAACTGGAATGAAATCAGCTATATCTTTGTTCACAGACCCGTGCGGAATATTGAACAACTTCCTTTTGATTCTTCAAGAAATTTTACATAGGACTGGTCTTATTTGGTTGATCATGAGCCACTCAGAGCAAAGATGTCTATAAACTATTCAAGAATATAAGGGGAAGTGGGGTAAAACCAGCAATATCTTTGTTCACAGAGCCGCGCGGGAGTTGAAACAGCTTTTATTCGATTTTCCAGTAAATTTCACAAAGAAATCTTTAAACTATTGAATAATATAAGGGAAAGTGGGGTGAAATCAGCCATATCTTTGTTCAAAGAGACGTGCGGTAAATAACACTACTTCTATTCGATTTTTCTGGAAATTTTACATAGGATTACCACTATTTTGTTGATCTTGAGCCACTCCGAGCAAAAATATCTATAAATTAATCAAGAATATAAGGGGAAGTGGGGTAAAATTAGCCATATTTTCGTTCACAGAGCCGTGCGGTAGTTGAAACAGCTTTTATTTGATTTCCCAGGAAATTTCTCATAGAATAAGCACTATGTTGTCGATCTTGAGCCTCCCCATTCAAAGATGTCTACAGATTATTCAAGAATATAAGGGGAAGTGGGGTAAAATAAGTTATACAACTCCACATTGATATCGGTGCGGTGATTAAAAATAGTTCCATTCGATTTCCCAGACAAATTTCAAACAGAAATAGCCTTGTTTACAAGCCGCACTTAAAAGCAAAAAAAGTTACAGATTTTTTCCTTAATTTTCATCAGTTCTTGCCCACTTTGCATTCCCTTAAGAACAATACCAAAACTCCTACCTCTATATCCTGGACTTATTCGAACCATTTTTATCTACGACTGATTGCCGGAAGATACTCTTTCACTCATCTCGCCCATAATCGTTGTGTGATGTCTTGCGCAAGTTTCCAGCTACTCCTTAGAATAGCCTCCGGTTTCATTATCATCAGCTTGTCACCATTGGAAGACCCCAGAGAAAAATTGGTAGGGGTGAGCGCTTCCTCGTTCACCGATTGCTCTGCAAACATTGTCTCTAGAACTTCGTCGTCTGGTTTGCTGGTTCATCTGCTACGGACCCTATTGCCACTGACCTATCGAATATGGGGTGGTCGGTGCAATGAGGCGTCATCGCCATCGAATGAAGAGCAGTTGAAGCAAGCATGTCCCTTGGAAGCAAGCATGTCCCGTTGCCCGAATGGAATTCACCCTGAAACCCACGCCGTCCAATGAAGTATCAAATTGCCATGACGCAGGACTCGGTAGTCAAGCTGTAACCCACTTTCAAATGTACTGCTCGAACTGTGAGGCAAGGAACACATCTAAAAGAAGTGAGAAATTTCGAACGATGAGTCGGATCAGCTTATCAACTCGCAGATTAATCATGCACAAATGGTTTAACGAAAATCATGAAATACCCTAAATCTGCAGTGTTCCAGATTTTTAAGAGGTTATGGAGAAACGATGGCTAAACGACGCGAAAAGGTGGTATAGGATCAGAAAGAGGAGCTGGCTGCGGTACGCCTTTTGAAATCCCATAAACCGGGTTCCGATCGTAAAATTCGTAAAAAAAAGTGGACATTAGCGTCAGAACTGTGCAGAATATCAAAAAGAGTAACAATGTAAGAACTTACAAGAAGAAGAATGCACCGAAAAGGCCGAATTCACAGAAACCTTTTTCGAAAATACGGCCGAACCGATGCATTTTTATGGACGACAAGACGTATGTCAAATTGGATACCAGTACACTTCCGGGGCCTTTTCAACGCTGAAAAGCAAAAGGCCTGATGATGTGCGATACATCCGAACCAAAAATTTTGGGAAAATGGTTTTGATGTGGCAAGCCATTGGCTTCAGATTTCTTCATACTTCCCAACGAGCACAATCAACGGTAAAAATTACAGAAAAAAATGCATCAAAAAACGGCTCCTACCCCTCTACCGAAAGCCTACGGATCCTCCATTGTTTTGGCCGGATCTGGCATCTGCTCACTTGGCTTCTGCTACTTTGGAGATGCTTAAGAATAAGGTCGTTTTATTTTTTAAAAGACCGTGCAATATCGTAGTTGCTACTCCTTTACTAATCAGAACTAATGTAATTGCACAGAGAACCACATAGATGGAGCTTGGGAGGTAGCTTTACATCTTCAATGTACAAGTTCACTAATTCTATTTTATAGATCAGTACTGGCGCTGGCCAAGTCCTCACGGTCATTGGGGAGGGGGGAAGAAGGATGATTAGTTTGACAATCGTTGTTATTAGAGATCGTGATCACCACTGCATCTCTACAATTGCCAAGGGAAGGATAGTTGTGTTAGTGAGGCAGGTTATTTTTAGATCATGGATACAATGTTGTAACTGATGCGATAGTGGTGATAGAAAGAGGCAAGTGACAAATAGCAAGCAAGGGGACGGGCTTGGGATTGAACACCCGACCATCTGCTCAGTAAGCAGAACGGATAACTACTGAGCTACCCAGCCGCGTTTTAAGAATAAAGCCGATTTTGTCGACAAGTGCCAAAATCCCTCAAACTGCCCTGAACTGCGTCCTATATATAAAAAAGGCAATAACTTAGCGACATTTTAAGAAAGATGGAAGAAAAGCAAGCTCTCTTGTCTACTTCAAGAAATTCCTCTCTTTCTTTAAATCCTTGTCGGTTTTGGAGACCTTCCCTGTTTTCGGGAACATGTTCTATACAATCGAATTTTTCTATGGAGGATTTGCCTCCTTCGGCACACAAACTACATCGTTTACCAGTTTTGCGGCTCAAAATGTACATCTATCGATGCACAATCCGACCAAAACAGATTGTTGGCGCTTTTGGAGGCGTTTTTTTAATATATATATTTGACCTTTGATGGTGCCGGTCGTTTTGTATGGCTTACTGAAATTGCCGCACCCACAGATCGCCTGCCACATTAAGTAACCCTTGGCAAATTCTTCGATCTTCTTCTTTCGGAACTGCTCCGGAACATCCAGGTGGGACTTGAACGATTTTGTCACACGAGATACGGTCAAATTGTTGATTCCCAACTGTTTCGCAATCCACCTGTGAGACTGGCCTGGATTTCTTCAACCGCGGCCATAATTTTATGTCGAAGCACTTCTTAAGTGGAAGCCACCTCAATAACAACTTTATAGATTGTGACAAGTAGCACATGTTAACATAACATAAAACTTTATGGCATCTCAACTAGTTTTAATCAAAAATTCGATGCAATGATGACACCCAATCATCATCTCGTATAAAGTCGTCTTCACCCGGGACCTGAGCGATTTCCTTCTGTTCGTCTCAACAAGCACTTTGATGCGTTAGCGTCTCCTTTTTGGCACCTTTTTAATATAGGGTAATGGGATGTAATGTTAGCCTAGCTCCTTCATTCGGCCTATGTACCAAATGTGTCAATAATTTAGCGATAATCAACAAAATGATGTTGCTATTAGCATGATAGATGTAATCCGAAGCAATTGAGACAATATTAATCATCTTATAGTTGTTCACTTCCGCGTAATTTTCGGTTTCATGAACTTTTGGGGCATCATGATTTCACTGGTTATGCTGAATAGATGATCTACACGATTTCAAGTGATCTAAATTTGGCTTAATTGAATCGATAAAGCAAGTAATGCAGTCTGGATGTGCAGAAAATAGTTACACGTTATAAACTAATTGTTCACATAGCAAAAATAACAATGATTTTACAAGAAAATCGTAGACCCAATGTTGGGTACATATTTTTTTGTATGTTCCCAAGTATAGCCTGTTGTATCAATAACGTAGTAAAAAGGTTGTTATTGGTAAAATTTCAAGTCTAAATGCATGAATTTACGGTTGTTTGTATTCAAGTGGCTCATCTAAATACAAATCGAAGAGACAAAATCATTGCATAGTGAATTATAACGTTTTCATTATTGAATGGTTGGTAAATCATATATGAACATCACTTAAGTGTTTCGAGGCAGTTTTACTTTAGTTTGTGTTGTGAAGTGTTGTATTAAGTAAATCCAGTACAGCTTACAATGCCTTAATTCATAAAATAAGAAAAAAAAACCGTACAAAGACTGCATTTAGTAATAAATCCATCGAATGGGACGAAGTTGCATCCACGAATAGACCCAATTTGGTGCCTATAGACCGACATTAAATCCACATCCATCGAAAGTTTATGGCATTATAAAACAAGTTGTGTAACTTTTAGTGATACATGCTACCAAATGTCTTATCAAACTTATCTTTGCAAGTGTATAACTAGTTGAATCTCGCTTACAGCTTAAAAACTTTATGAGTTATAATGAAAAATGTGAGCGCTGGTTGCATAATACGCTGAGTCAAGGGACACATACCCTAATTAGCAGAATGCATATTAATGCATAATTATTGACAATAAATACACATTTTTTAATATTTTTCGTTGTTGTAGTTGAATGACTCGCTTAGATGGCCTTAGAGAATTCAAAATAAAAAAAAAAAACAAAAAAACTTTGGCTATATACCGTAGCTGACGAGACTATCGATCCTATAGGAAATTTTAAATTGTTGCCATTTTGAACGTTCCTCAATTATCAAACCTAGTAACAACTACCAAACCACCAGGTAACATATAATAACAGTTTCGGTCTAAAGCTACAATTTATACTCCCTCGCCCACCATCCATGCTGTGATTCTGTATTTCCTTCAGGAGGATACACCACGAAGCTAACGGATCAGAAAGTCAACCGCAGTTGGTGAACCCGTCCGGGGATGAGAAGTATGTGGTGGACCGCATCCATTTTCCACTAAATTAGACCAGCGTCATCTGATTTTCATCGTCAGCGAAAAATGGAAGCCACAATCGTCTGTTGCTCCACAAGAGATGAGGTCAGCAACGATGATGATGATGCTGATGATGATGACGATGATGATGGTGACGACGACGAGAGATGATGTTCTATGGAAGCGAGACACATTATCATAAAACCCTCGAAAATGCCACCATACGTCGAAGCCATTTCGACAGAAGCAACAGAGGGTGATGAAATTGTCATAAAAGCAAGAAGCGGCCCTTTCGTTTTATTCGATCTGATAATACCAAGAGCTGGCAAGTCTATGATTGTAAAGTCAAAATTTTCGAACAACTCTTTCACTATTTTATAGAATTGGGATGGTCTATAGTAATTTGAACATTTTTTTTTTCAAACCGCGCGAACATAATTAAAATCATCATTAGAAAATGCTGCAAACAATATTCAGAGACCAAGTGATCTGATTTTGGTAAATTTTCATCCTTGCCATTCGTGGCACATCGCGGTTTTCTGCTAACCTAACCCTCATGAACCCTTAATTATGAATTCAGGAACACCACGCGATATCCTCTGGAAACATGTTTAAATCATTATCCAAATTCAGATGACTGTTGGCTTAGTCTGAGTTACATGAAATATAAAAAACAAAACCTTCAGAAAATGGAATGCGATGATACCTTCCGATACCTATTCGCATTATATAGCCGAATGGAAACTGCCCTGGATTGGATGGTGGAAATGCCAGAAAGCAGATTGGAATATGCGAAGCTCATTGTAATCTTTATATGACCTGATAATAAATGAAAAGGAAAAAGCGTGTCCGTTTTCATTTTTTCTAACTTTTTAAAACCATGGTGCATTACTCCAAGTTAACGCACAATTTTCTACCAGTGTAGGGTTTTGTCAGTGGAGACATTCATCTTCGCAACGGTGCAAATATTGTTTACCTTGAACTTACAGTCTTCAACATGGTGTAGCGACAACATAAAGTGCGAGATCTTATTTAGCACCAATAATGGCTAGAAAATCCAAAACATTCAAGTTTGTGCAGATTAAAAAGTCCAACGTAAGCCGCCTAAGCAGGCGAAGGGGAACACGCTTAAAACAAGTCGAGAAAGATGTGCTGAAAGTGTACACAAGAAAGCCTAATCTGTCGGTCGGGAACCTTTTTCTGTACATGTGGAAAAATCAATCAACCATTTATCACAACTGGGTGTACAAACAAGTAAATTACACAGTACACTTATATCCAAGAGCGTCCTTAAAAGAGTTTGTTACTTCTTCTGAGATAACATTCTCAAGCAATCCTGTTTTGGCCAGATTTTACATCTTGTCACTACTCAGCGACTATCATCTTAGGAGGATAATGAGGTCCTTGCCAAAAAATTGCAAGAACTTCGACCAATTTAGCGATTTTGGGTAATTCTTAAAACTGATTGTCGGAAGATGGGAAGAGAATCAATATCAGTTGAAGAGTTCAAAAATAAGTGGACAAAGGCTTAGGGGAGAAAAGCTCGTCCAAGCATTAATGGACGGAGTTCAATCAAAAGTCCCTAAAGTTTGAACATGAAGCGGAAATATATACGTCTGAGAGCGATGCACTGTCTGTTAAGGAATATATTTTATAAAAATAACGGTTGAGAAATAATAAATGAACAAAAGCACATTTTCTTAAAATAGAATATCTCCAACGCGTGTACTTCAATTTCAAATATGAATGAAGCAAAATTTAACACTGATCTTTTTAATATTGTAATATTCTTGGAGTAATTAGAGTAATAATTCCTGATGAATCTTCCGAATCCAGCGTTCTTTTTTCTGCTGATGCTTCTACTAGACCGCCGTTATCAACGCTCACCAGCCCGCTACACACCTGTCATTTCACCCAAGCTCGTCAACATTCATCGACCGTAACTTCAACCGGTTTGGGACGCACGTCACAAAGCAGTATGGAAGCCCTGGACCCTCCTAGCTCACCTGTGCCCAATGCTAGTCTCAACGATGTTCCAATTGCTAGTTCCAGCCGTCGAAGTCGTCCCGGCCCTGGGTCTAGTGAGGGGGAAAGGGCTCTCCAAGCTGCCATAAATGGCAAGTATCCTTCGCCTAATGACGTTGCTCGGGCCGATGCTCCCTCATCTTTCAGAACGCTGCCTGCCGAATTCTCTGCCCCCTCATTGACAGTACAGAAGGGCTGTCTATGGTCCTTCTGTACTACCAGAACGTAGGTGGTATCATCAGTTCGCTCGCCGAGTACCAGTTGGCATGCAGTGACGCATGTCACGATGTTTACACCTTCACGGAAACCTGGCTTAATATAAACACATCATCGAAGCAACTGTTCGACGACACGTACAATGTCTACCGGCTAGACCGATCGCTCAATAGCAACAAGAAATCTTCTTGCCGTGCGCTCAAAATTCAAATCCCGACTTCTGAAGCCTCCAGAAGACTCAACGGTTGAACATCTTTGGGTGGCAATATCCACTAAAACCGGGACTCTGTTTATTTGCGTGGTCTATATTCCCTCCGATCGTGTTAGCGACAGAAGCCTTATCGAAAAGCACGCTCTTTCTTTCGATTGGATCGTGTCACAAATGGGACCCAGCAACAATATCGATTTAAACCTAAGCACGATTTCATGGACCATCGATACTAACGGCTTCCGCTATCCAGACAATTCCTGTTCGTCATTCAGACCGGCTTCTCTCTCCTTTCTTGGCGCTTATTCTAATGGCGCTTATTAATGGCATTCCTAACGCGAACATCCGTTTGCTGGATCTATGTTTCATCAGCGAAGAATTTGACCAAAAATGTTCCGTTCTTCAAGCTCCGACACCGCTTGTGAAAAGCTGCAGAAATCATTCCCCTCTGCTTCTGACACTGGAATTCAATCCTGAGTACAGCTTCCATGACAACATCGAAAAAGTTTATTATGACTTCACCCATGCTGATTTTGAGCAAATGTACAATTTTTTCGCCGGCGTGAATTGGAACACGACCCTTGCAAACGGGTATGCGAATTTTGCTGCTTCGGCTATGTGTAGTATTTTGCTGTACGCCATTGATCAATTCGTGCCTAAGAAACTCAACCGTAAGCCTCCCAAACCTGCTTGGTCTAATTCCGATCTCAAACATTTGAAACGTGTTAAAAGGGCTGCTCTTATGAAACACAGCAAATATCGCACCGATTCTACGAGGACAATCTATGGACGCGCCAACGACGATTACAAATACCTCGATAACCGCTTATACAACTCGCATCAGTCTCGATTGCAGAGTCGTCTCAAAACGAAACCGAAAAGCTTTTGCCGGTTTGTAAATGAGCAACGGAAGGAAACCGGTCTACCGGAATTTCTGCACTAAGTGCTGTATCTAAACTATTCGAACTGATTGTTCCCCAAAGGCTGGTCCATGACTATTCACAGACTATCTCTTCTGACCAACACGGTTTTATGCCCAAGCGCTCAACGGCGACCAACCTTACCGTATTTACATCGTTTATCATCCGTGAAATGGAACGCGGTCATCAAGTAGACGCCATATACACAGATCTCTCTGCGGCCTTTGATAAAATGAACCATCAGATTGCAATTTCCAAATACGACAAAATGGGGGTTCACGATCAATTGTTGAACTGGCTCCGCTCATACCTGACTGGTAGAACTATGTCCGTGAAGATTGCCGATTACGCCTCATCTAGCTTTCCGGTAACATCCGGCGTTCCTCAAGGTAGCCACCTTGGCCCATTCCTTTTCCTGCTATATATGAACGACGTGAACTTGGTCCTCAAATGCCTGAAATTATCCTACGCGGATGACCTGAAGCTGTACTACGTTATAAAATGTCCGGAAGACGCCCACTTCCTTCAGCAGGAACTACAAGTGTTCGACGACTGGTGCCGGATCAACAGAATGTCCTTAAATGTATCCAAATGCTCGACGATCTCTTTTGGCCGAAAATGTGCGATGTATTTCCACGACTATATCCTTCGAGGAACGCTCTTGAAAAGTGAAACAACAGTAAAGGATCTGGGAGTAATGCTAGACACCAAACTGTCATTCGAGAACCACATTGCCTACATAGTTTCTAAAGCCTCATCGCAGCTAGGATTCATCTTCCGCATCGCAAAAAACTTCAAAGACGTTTATTATCTGAAGGTACTATACTGCTCTTTGGTTCGTCCTTTTTTGGAGTACTGCGGTGTCGTTTGGTCCCCTGTCTACCAAAATGCAGTCCAGAGGATCGAAGCCGTTCAGCGGAGGTTTATACGCTATGCTTTACGAAATCTTCGTTGGCAAGCAGATTGCCAAGCTACGAAAGCCGGTGTAAGCTCATTAAGCTGGAATTGTTCGAAGGGAGGCGTATGGTGGCCAAAGCGTGTTGCGTTGGTGACCTGCTTCAGAGAAACATCGACTGTTCCACTTTACTTAGTCTCTTGAACATCAACACTCGATGATGAAACCTACGTTTACAATCATTCTTCATTAACCGGAACTCAAGGACCAACTACGGTTAACACGAACCTGTGCTAAGCATGGCTTATAGTTATAGCTTATAGTTCTTATAGTTTTCCAGCAAATTCTCAATTACTTCAACATGATCCGCACTTTCAGTGTTTCCTAGAAAATTCGTAACAACCAGTCGAAATGATTTCCACGCTTCTTGTTCATCAGGTGCCAAAACTGCGAAGAAATGTTTATCCTCAATCATTTTTTTTTATTCGAGGACCCACGAAAACAGCTTCGTTAATCTTTGCATCCGATATGTTTGGGAATACTGATTTCAGATATTCAAATGCAGGTCCAACGCTTTTACAAAATTCTTGAAGAGTCCAAGTTTTATATGTAACGGTGAAAGAATAATTTGATCTTTATCCACATTTCACGTTTTCATTCCCGAGAGTCAAACTTGTCCTCTTTGGCCAGTCTTTTTGGACGTAATGCTCCTTACGTGCTCGGCTGTCCCATTACTTTTCAAAAGGGATAAAGAAGTTGTAAAATCGCTGGAATAAGTGAATCGACTTCGATCCGAGGTACCGTGACACCTACTCGTTGGATGACCGGAAGAGATCCGTACTCGTACGGTGCGGAGTGCACGACTTATTAAAGAGGTCAGGGAACGGATTAGACGAAAATCACATCGCTCTGTACGTAAAATGGCCACAGATCTGAATGTTTCGAGATCGTCAATGCACAATATACTGCAAAATGACCTCGGATTCCAAGCTTTCAAGAAACGTAAGGTTCATGGAGTTTCGGAACCTTCAAAGCAGAAACGACTCGAGAGAGCAAGTCTGCCTCTTTTGCGGCACGATGGAGAAGAATTTATCGTCTTGCATAAATCCCACAATGTCCAGAACAACAGATTGTGGGCTCTTTCTTCGAGAACTGGTCCAGAGAGTGATAGAAATATTCCACGGTTCCAAAGTGCTGCGTCAGTAATGGTTTGGGGAGGAATTTGCAAGCGAGGCAAATTACCACTGGTTTTCATCGAAGAAGGCGTTAAAGCCAATGCCGTATATTATAAAACGGACGGAGCGCCATCGCATACTGCAAATCTCGTTCAGGGCTGGTGCCGAGAAAATTTTACCGATTTTTTGGACAAAAATGAATGGCCACCCAGTTCACCAGATCTGAATCCCTTGGACCCGAAGGTAAATGACCACAGGGCGTCTAATACGACGAAATGCCGTTGGAAGTCGTGCGTGCCGGATGTGACGGTTTCGAAAAACGTCTGGAGCTGGTCAAGAAGGTTAAAGGCGGTGTTATTCCAAAACATATGCTGTATTTGATCAGTATTATGTATTATGTATTGTAATATAATGGGTAAAGTTATCAATAAAATCTAGATTATCGATTTGAAATAAATAAAGTTTCATTTTGTATGAGAATATATTGGACACGGTGTAAGTCCGACAGCATTGGGCTCTCCTCTCTGTTGGACTTGATCAAGCTTCAATAACCACTGATTATCCTAATCATGCCATTGTGTGAAGAGCCAAAAACGGGTTGGGTTGATCGATAGGCAACATCACTTATACGTATCCACAAGGATATAAAGAATCTACTTGCATCAACAACAAGAACAATTGGTCAAAAGAACAAGCTATCTAACAAAAGGATGTCCCAATGGGCGGGGAGAAGAGCCCGCCCTCTATTCACAAACTGTTAGCAATGGGGAGTTGGCATTCCCATTCTCCCCATCCAGAGTGCTTCAATCGGGTGCCCTGGTGGTCCCTCCCATTCCCATGAATGATTTATATAATAGTGTATATATTTATGTAAATGAAAAATACTACAATTATCGTATCTATTATATATAATCTCCATACGGTTGATCCTGAAATGCAAGAAATATTTTAAAGTGTAGAGTTCTGTGGTTCATCAGCTCAAAAATGTAGAGTGAATTTTTGTTCAATATCATGCACATAAATGGATCATCACAAATCTTAAAAACTAACAATTTAAATCATGTCAAGTTCTGGGACATTTCATTCATTGTAGCTAATATTGAATACAAAAGCTCGTCTTTACTACAACTATTTCATGCAAGTTACTGCTTCGTGTGGAAAGAAATACAGTTCTACCTACTCTGATATTTGCATCACAATGAAAATTCCGATTTTGTCCTGTGTACATAATCTGTGTACGAACTGTGTTTTTTGTATGTTATTGTTGTTGTTATTTTTTTTTCGTATTTTAGTGACTTTTTCTATTTCTTTAAGTCTAAGTGGAGATCACACGCTTTTCTTGCTTTCCGAAGGAAGACGTGATCAGAGAAATAAAAAATACAACTTATTGTTATAACTGGTAAACACATTTAGTTAAAAAACTGTATAGTTCCAGGTTGATATAGATGACAATTACTCTTTGCGCAGAACATAGTAAAAAACTAAATTCTGATTTTGGCAAAGTTGAGTACCGTTGCATTGACGAGGATGTTTATTATAGGGAAAAACGGTCAATAATTGATAGTCACAAAGGCGGTAATGTTTCTTCATACCGAAACATGTTGTAGACGCTAAGTATAGAGATAAATCACTACATAGCGTTAGATCAAAGTGAAAGGTAATTACAGAAACAACCTTTTCGTTCCCTTAAATTATATGTGAGGTCACAAGTAACTGTACACGTTTGAGCCTCTTTCAAGAGAGCCCTAACGGAGGGAAATCATTGTTGCCTGAATCTGTGAAAAACGTGATGAAAGTGGGGAGAGTGGTTATTTCCCACAACTAAATGCTCTGTATGATCTGGACAAATTTGTATCATGCATTGTATCTTTTGTATCATATACCATGTCATCAGGTCTAAATGCCATGAGGATTAATTTCAATTTTTACATCTTACTTTGTTGTCCTGGAAGATGAAAACAAGTCGAGGCGTTATTAAACATTGACAGCAGTGCCTGCAACACATATAAAAAACATGGGTTGAAGTGAGAATTGCATAAACAACAACATTGTGCACAGCAAAATTATATAGACAAGCAAAGGAAGGCAGTGAGCAGCTTTTTGCAGAATGCCAAGGTTTAGGTATGTTGTTGCCATTGCATTGCCTTGGCTGTAAAAAGCAGTGTTGCGTTGTGGCATGGCATAGCTCCAAAGTGTGCAGCAACGTTTACAGCGTAAAGCACATCCGTCGTCGTTTTCGTCGTTGTTGTTGACTTATCCCCCTTATCCCTACTGATAGTTTTTTGTTGAGCAAAGCTTTATTTCTTCGCTCTAACGGCTTCCTTCTTTCCAGAGAATTTCCGTGTGTCGACAGCGAGATGCAACCGAATGTTACTGTTACTGTTTCCGTTAGCACTCTGAACATGGAGGCAGATTTACACCGGCACGCATATGCTGCAAAAGGATTAGAGGGAATTAAGTGTCAGAGATTATTAGAGCGAAAAGTAGTGAATCTGATTGGCAAGTGGGATGTGTGCACGCTTATGGTTAAACTTGAAAGAAGGGATGAAATGAGTGAATGCAGCTGCATTTATACGGCACGTTGAACGTTGTGGGTTAAATTGGCTTACTAGATTCACATTTTACAAACATTATTTCCATACATTCATTCAAATAGAAGAATAAGACTCAAATCCCGCGTTGAGTTTGTTCAAGTTTGAAACTTCGAAACGAAGTGTTGCACGTACGAATCATGAATTGTCAACTAAGCACAGAAGCTTAGTTAATAATTAATGCCAAAGTATGGTTATTTGAAAATTAACATTAGAAAAAAAAAGATTTGTTGCAAGGATTGAACCGGTACAACAATACCCGTAATCTTCTAAAATCTTCAGTTTTGTGAATTATGAGAGATTTGTTTATGATAATCATTTTCTATCTCATAAACCTCATTGCTCTACTGCTCTATTTTCAGAATGACCATATGGGACTAGGACAATTATCAGTGCTTTGGGCTTAACCGGTAGATGAAAATGGAACATCGATTCACTTTCTTAGATACTCTCAACGCCCTACTACCGATTTTGACGATACATTTTGTTTGCGGATAAGGCACCGTACTGAACAAAATTACATACGGCAAGGTTTTTAATGTATTGAGTGTTAATATTTATCTAGGGCTTTTCCAGAGCTTCGAAAAGTTTATCACGGTTGGTCACATCCCCTTTGTCAACATTCTGATCCAGAATTGAACCAAAAATTTTCTATTGGATTCAGGCCCGGGTGGCCATTTCAATAGCTAGGCAGCCATTAGTTATCCAGTCGTGGCAGTCGGTTATCCAAGCCAGTCGTGGATTTGTAGCCAGTCGGATAGGTGCATGTATGAGTATTACTGATTGATGCATTTCAGCACAATATTAACAAAGAAGTGAATGGCCCATAAGATAGCACAGCACTGGCTGCCAGCTGTGAATTTTCGTTCAGCCAATAAAGTACGACGATGAGATGTGTCCTAAGGGGATTTTATTTATTATCGTACAGGTTTGGGCCGAAGGGTCTTAGATTGTTACGAAACTTTGGCCACGTTTAGAGTTCATGTTGAGTTGAATTTCCGGGAATGGATGTCACAAACTTTGGATTAATTCCTTCAAACTATTTCTATTCCATTTCGGACCATATGTCGACTTGTTCCTAATGGCCATTCTATAACAGGTTCCCCTGGGGCCTCGAGTGGCCATGAACATGTTTTTTTTCTGTCAAACACTTACTTACCTTACCAATCAGACTAAGGCCGGTGTGGCCTCTGCTGTACACAGAAGTTGTTTCCATTGTAATCGGTCCATGGCTGTACCTCGCCAGCTTCGCTGTCTGCCCAAGATCCGCAGGTTGCCTTCTACTTGATCGATCCACCTTGCTCGTTGCACTCCTCTACTTCTTGTACCTGTCGGTTCGTTTCCGAGAACCATTTTCACAGGGCTGTCGTCCTACATTCTTACGACATGCCCAGCCCATCGTAGTCGACCGATTTTTGCGATGTGTACGATGTGAGGTTCTCCCAGCAACTGGTGCAATTCGTGGTTCATTCACTTCCTCCACGTTCCGTCTTCCATCTGCACTCCACCATAGATGGTACGCAGCAACTTCCGTTCAAAGACTCCAAGAACGCGTTGGTCCTCCACTAGCAATGTCCATGTTTCGTGGCCGTAGAGAGCTACCGGTCTAATTAATGTCTTGTAGATGGTAAACTTTGTGATTCGGCGAACTTTGTTTGATCTTAGCGTCATTTGGAGGGCAAAGTAGGCACGCTTTCCAGCCATAATGCGCCTTTGTATATCTCTGCTGGTGTCGTTATAGGCGGTCACTAATCAGCCCAGATGTACGTATTCGTCTACTACCTCGATTTCATCACCGTCGATCTGAACTCGTGCTAGGAGGCTAACATTGTCTTCTCGTGAGCCTCTTCCTTCATGTATTTTGTTTTCAACGCATTAATCACAAGCCCAATCCTACCTACAAGTCTGATGTACGTTTCCGGAATCGTCTCAAAGTTATGTGCTACGATATCAACGTCGTCGGTGAAGCCAAATAGTTGGACAGACTTCCTGAAGATCGTGCCACTCGTGTCTATCCCAGCTCTTTGAATCACACTCTCCAGTGCAATGTTAAACAACAAACACATAAGGGTTAATTCGATACTCTTGGAGCGATGACCCTAGCAGCCCACTTGTTGCAAATCAGTTGATGTTACTTGAACGTAACTGAATTAAGTTGCTATCAAGTAACTGCAACCAATTGTGTCTATTTTGTGTTGCTTGGGAAAGACAATGGCTGAGCAGTCAATGACCAGGACGATGACTTTTAGTACTAGTGGGTACAGGAGCGAGTGGTGTATTTGTTGTCAGCCGGAATGGCGCGTCGCTAATAAACAGCAATCTGGTGTGAGCCTGGTGTTGTTGCTGCCACGTTACATTATTGCTAAATTTTCCAGACAATTAGCCGACATGCTTTGCGTCACATTGGCATTATCTGCTAAAATAATTTATTTTAATCATTCGCTAATAACCATACTCTCAATATAAAATCCATCCTGTCTGAACAATCAATTCAAACTTCAAGGAAAAGAGTTTGTTTGATTGGAATTTCTCCAACTTACCGTTGCATACTAGATGACAGGTAGCTACAAAGGCGCAGCGAAGAGATAAACTGAGGCAGCAATGTATCCTAGAAACTGAAGCCAGCTACTACAGTGCAACGACGCTTCCACGAATGACCAAGAAGAAGGTCTAAATTCCAGCTCTCCATATAGAATCCGTCCTTTTCAGGACGTTTAATTCGATTTTCCCAGTTAAAGATTTCGTTCGATTGGAATGTCTTTTGTTGCATATTAATGACAGTTAGTTGGCGACCAAGAAATAATTTCATCATTCATTCCATACACTTTGAATTCTCACATTGACCCTCAACAATACATAACACAATAAGGATTATTGTCTCCAGCTGGTCGATCATACCACCACATCCATCACAGATAACACAAATGTTGCCTTTTATCATACTATAATTTCAAACTATAGCCTATTTTAAGGGCTACCAAATGATTTTCAGAATTGTAGTGTTTAGTGTGACGGTTGCAACAAAAGATTCTGCCTATCACCTCCCCACGCATTTTTTTCTTTCTCGAAGCGACATCTGGTTGTCATTAAAGACCCTGTTAATTGCATACAACTCCCTGCCATAAACGACTTCAACCGCCTTGCGTGTTGCATATCCGCTGGTGCTTGTTATTTCGCATAAAAGCTTCAGAATGGAATTAAGCTGCCTGCAGTGCTCTGAACCGGTGAAAACCCTTAAATTTATTAAATGCCAGGGTGTTTGTGAAAAGTTGCTCATCTTGATTGCGTCTCCTTATCCCGTGCAAACATGAATTTAATCAGCGAACAACCTAATCTCTTCTGGTTTTGCAACAGTTGCTCCGGGATTATGAACTCGAAACACGTTCGGGACGCTTTTGGGGCGTTAACGGAGGCATTACAAAATCTGAGCGAAACACATCGTTCAGCTCTGGAAGGAGTTAGAACAGAGTTAGAAAAAAACAGGGAGCAAGTCGAAGTTCTGGCCATGAAAATTTCTGCTGTTCCTGCTGCTGCCCCACTACCCCCGCTGCACCCGGTTTATCCTCCGATTGGCCTAGTCTGGCTCGGAAAAGCAACAAACGATCGTTTGGCGCTGCAGAATTAATTTCACCCGATCAGCCTAGTTTATCGCGCGGCACAAAAAAGCCATCTGCGAACATTCCATCGGTTGCAACTGTTCCCCCAGAACCAGAAAAATGTTGGATTTTTCTGTCTCGCATTGCAGTCAGTGCTACGGAGGACGATATTCTCGCTTTAGCCACTGAATGTATACCTTGCGACGAACCGATCGAGGTTAGAAAGTTAGTGAAGAAAGACGCTGATCTAACGGCTATGCGATTGATTTCGTTCAAAATTGGGGTCGAAAAGTACCGTGAGGTGGCTCTCAGTGCCGACACATGGCCAGACGGGATCTTCTTTCGGGAATTCGTCAATTACCAAGACAAGAAATCCGGACAGGGGTTTCTTAAAACACCTCGTTTGAATTAAACCGCCGGCTTCATCCTACGTTGGATACCATAGCTTTCACGAAACCGGGATGCACACTGCAAGGCATTACGGGAGCCCTCAACCGCTCCGACCCAGTCGTGCCAATCGAAGTTCATCGTCTACCTAGCATCTGTTCCTGCCATCCCAGCCATCCCGGTCCTGTGGTCGGAGTTAGGGGAGGGTCTCCCAACCTGAAATTCCAGGCAAGTATGTGTTTTATCCAAGGTATTATGCTCCTGATGCTTTCCCGATTTCCAGTGCCGCTTCCTCACATGCTGATGCTTGCAGTAACTCGCCGCTATTATGCCCATCCAGCCCGCTCCATACCCATCACCTAACATGTTTTGCTCATCATCAACACACATCGACCGCAACTTCAACCGGTCTGGGACGCACGTCACAAAGCAATATGGAGGCCCTGGACCCTCCTAGCCCAGCTGTGCCCAGTACCGGTATCAGTGACGATGTAGCCATCAAAGCCGTCCCGGCCCTGGGTCTAGTGACGGGGACAGGGCTCTCCAAGCTGCCATCCAAGGCAAGTATCCTTCTTCTAATGACGTCGCCCGGCCTGATGCAGTTTCCATTTCTAGATCGATACCGGCCGATTCCGTTGCCTCCTTATCGAAAGCCCTGCTGTACTACCAGAACGTAGGAGGCATTAACAGTTCGCTCGCCGAGTACCAGTTGGCATGCAGTGACGCATGCTACGATATCTACGCCTTCACAGAAACAGCAACACATTATCGAAGCAACTGTTCGACGACACGTACGATGCGTACCGACTAGATCGATCGTCGCTCAACAGCAACAAGAAATCTGGTGGTGGAGACCTTCTTGCCGTACGCTCAACGTTCAAATCTCGCCTCCTGAAGCCTCCCGAAAACTCAGCGGTTGAACATCTCTAGGTGGCAATATCCATCAAAACCGGTACATTGTTTATGTGCGTGGTGTATATCCCACCTGATCACACTCTTTCTTTGGATTGGATCGTGTCACAAATGGGACCCAACGACAAGATCGTCGTTGTGGGAGATTTCAACCTCAGCACGATTTCATGGCATGTCGAAACCAATGGCTTCCACTATCCAGATACTTCATGTTCGTCATTCAGACCAGCGTCTCTCTCCTTGCTTGATGCTTATTCTACCGCGAGACTTCGGCAAGTTAACGGCATTCCGAATAACAACAATCGTTTGCTGGATCTATGCTTCATTACTGAAGAACTGGGTCAAAAATGTTCTGTTATTCAAGCTCCGGCACCGCTTGTTAAAAGCTGCAGAAACCATTCCCCTCTGCTACTGACGCTGGAGTTAAATCCTGAGTACAGCTTTCATGACAACTTCGAAAATGTTTATTATGACTTCAACCATGCTGACTACGAGGGAATGAACAACTTTCTCGCTGACGTGGACTGGAACACGACCCTTGCAAACGGGGATGCAAATTTTGCTGCTTCGACTATGTGCTGCATTCTGCTTTACGCCGTCAATCAATTCGTGCCTAAGAAAATCAACCGTAAGCCTCCCAAACCTGCCTGGTCTAATTCTGATCTCAAGCTCTCGAAACGAGTTAAAAGGGCTGCTTTAAGGAAACACAGCAGATATCGCACCGATTCCACGAGGGCAAACTACGCTCGCGCCAACGACGATTACAAATACCTCAATAACAGCTTGTACAACGCCCATCAGTTTCAATTGCAGAGTCGTCTCAAAACGAACCCGAAAAGCTTCTGGCGGTTTGTGAACGAACAACGGAAAGAAACCGGCTTACCCTCTACTATGACTGATGGCACTCTTGAAGCTGACACTATCGTGGATATCGCCAGCTTGTTCCGTACGCAGTTCAGCAGTGTCTTCTGTGACGAAATTCTGGACGCCGAGAGCCTCAAAGCGGCTACTAGCAATGTTCCCCACATGTCTGTATTTGGCTTTCACTATTCATAGTGATATGGTGATTTCAGCCGGGAAGCAGATGAAAACTTCAACTGGATACGGTCCTGACGGTATTCCTTCAATAGTCCTGAAGCGTTGCCTAAACACGCTTGCTGCGCCCCTGGCTACGGTGTTCAATTTGTCTGTAACGTTCGGCGAGTTTCCTGAATGCTGGAAAGAGTCATTTGTATTCCCAATACACAAGAAGGGATGCAAACGGTCCGTCGCCAACTATCGTGGGATTGCTGCACTAAGCTCTGTATCCAAGCTATTTGAACTAATTGTTCTCCAAAGGCTGGTCAATGACTATTCATAGACTATTTCTCCAGACCAACACGGTTTTATGCCCAAGCGCTCGACGGCGACCAATCTAACCGTATTTACATCGTTCATCATGCGCGAAATGGAACGTGGTCATCAAGTAGACGCCATTTACACAGATCTCACAGCGGCCTTCGATAAAATGAACCATCAGATTGCCATTTCTAAATACGGCAATATGGGGGTTCACGATCAACTTTTGAACTGGCTCCGTTCATACCTGACTGGTAGAACTATGTCCGTGAAGATTGCCGATTACGCCTCATCTAGCTTTCCGGTAACATCCGGCGTTCCTCAAGGTAGCCACCTTGGCCCATTCCTTTTCCTGCTATATATGAACGACGTGAACTTGGTCCTCAAATGCCTGAAACTATCCTACGCAAATGACCTGAAGCTGTACTACGTTATAAAATGTCCGGAAAACGCCCACTTTCTTCAGCAGGAACTGCAAGTGTTCGATAACTGGTGTCGAATCAACAGAATGTCCTTAAATGTATCCAAATGCCCAACTATCTCCTTCGGCCGAAAACGTGCGATGTATCTCCACGACTACATCCTTTGAGGTACGCGCTTGAAACGAGAAACAACGGTCACGGATCTGGGAGTAATGCTCGACTCCAATCTGTCGTTCTAGGTTCACATTTCGTATATTGTTTCCAAGGCCTCTTCGCAGCTAGGATTTATGTTCCGCTTCGCAAAAAACTTCAAGGACGTTTACTGTCTGAAGGCATTATACTGCTCTTTGGTTCGCCCTTTCTTGGAATACTGTGCCATCGTTTGGTCCCCTTTCTACCAAAACGCAGCCCAGAGGATCGAAGCTGTTCAGCGAAGGTTTATACGCTTTGCTTTGCGACATCTTCGCTGGCAAGACCCTCGCAGTTTGCCAAGTTATGAAAGTCGGTGCAAGCTCATCAACCTGGAACTGTTCGAAGGTAGGCGTATGGTAGCCAAAGCGTTTTTCATTGGTGATCTGCTTCAGGGAAATGTCGATTGTTCCGCTCTACTGGATCTCTTGACCATCAACACTCGACGACGAAATCTCCGTTTACAACAGTTCTTCGTGTTCCGGCACTTAAGGACCAGCTACGGCAAACACGAACCTGTGCAAAGCATGTGCCGCGTTTTCAACAGCTGCTATAATGTGTTTGATTTTAATGTATCCCGTGAGGTTAATAAGCGTTGTTTCCGTATATGTCTATGTTAAGTTTTGTTAATTTTCGTATGTGATTTAACTTTTTAAAGGGTCATTGGGATGAACATTTTTATCTGTTGACGAAAATAAATAAATAAATAAAGGGAGGGGCCATCAGGGTACCCGATTGAAGCAAAAAAAAAAAAGCGCGAATAATAGAGTTTTCTTACATATTTTCTAATTTATGACAGTCCAAGGAGAACAGCACCTGCGTTCCTATGTTTCGATACGAATTTTGGTTTTATCATATTAATGCATCAAACGATTTAGGTTAGTCTACGTTTTGACAGATTGAAACGCGCACTATAGACTATTCCGAGAAATATAAATACACTTTTTTTTTTTTGCTGAAATTAAAATGACCATACTGTAATTTTTGATTATTTTATTCTCAAACATAGTAAATAACAATGTTTTCTTTCCATCTTAATTTCAGTTTGCTTGAGTTTTCGTAGGGTTGGCAAGTTCTCTAACTTTTCCCTTAACACTACTCATAAGCTTCTGCACAGTGTTTCTCCTACCATTTTCACCACTTTTGGACAACCTTTCTTAAATTTTTCAACACTATCCGCTGGCTTCATGTGTTTTCTCAGCTTCGTCTTCATTTATGCCCAGATAATTTCGATAGGGCGAATCTCTGGGCAGTTTGGTGAATTTATGCGGCGTTAATGGCTTTCTCTGATCCAGGAACATCCTTACCCTTCGAAGTGGTATAAAACTGTGATCCCGGCTGAGTTTTACAATCGATTTTTGTATAGGTTTCATCGTTCATGATAACACAGCCCGATTGTTTGGTCAGCAGTTTTTTTGTACAGCTTTCGAGATCTCGGTTTCAGAGACTCAACCTGTTTGGTGCTTCGTTTTGGCAGCTTCTGCTCTGACAAGTCTGTAGGCCCATTCAAACGCAAAACATAAGTGGAACGCAAAACATAAGTGGCCGAAGTACTTAGCTTTTTTTTTCAACTTTCGGACGGATGGCGCTTGAAATAGTCTCTTACCTTTCTGTCGATTGTAAGTTCAGCGGGACCGGCTCTGACTGCTCCGACGCTCACTTATTTTTCCTTAGCCAGTTTTCTGATCTAAAGACCACTGACGGTGCACCGTTTGTGCACAATCCGTTTTCTTTGTTCGGGAGACAAACCACGCATTTTCAAACTCCCGTGCGAAAAAATATGACAACATCAGTTTAAACAGGACGCAGCCAAAAGTTGCTTACTGCATACATTTTTAATTGACTGTTAATCATTCCGAAATATTACGTAAGGCATCCAAACGTATAGTATGTGGCAAGTACAATGATACGCTTCTCGTCCAGAACAGTCGAACAAATTTCCTAACAGAAAAGACATTTCACTGTACCGGGAATTTAATTCTTGACCTTTGATTTGGTAAACCGATAAGACCAACACTATGAGACCACTAAAATTTTATCGATAATTCTGAAAATTTGTCCAATGACTCTCTTGAGCGTGAGGAACTTTAGTCTTGCTTTTCAGGTATGTGGTCTACTAGTTATTTAAATTAAGAGTACATAAAATATAACGCTATAAGGACTGTTCTTTCACCTGCTTCTCAAAGGAAAATATGTCTTTTCGAAAAAAAATCATAAGTTTGCTTTATATAAATCAAAATCAACATACATATGACCAAATTCACGAGAGTTTGAATATTAAATTTTCATTTCTGAAGAACTCTCGGACTTCTCTCTTGATACCTTCCATTAGATTCTGAACAACTTTTTCCTTAGCGTTTCGTTGTGCTGCACACCAAATTTTCTTGAAGTAGCCAACAGAGCTTGCTTCTCTTCACTCTTTCTTAAGATGCCACTTAACTATTGCCCAGTATCTTTCGCTAGAACGCAGTTCAGGGCAGTTTGGGGGATTTTGGCGTTTATCGACAAAATAGTGTTTTTCCTTCTTGAGCATCTCCAACGTAGCAGATGTCAGATCTGGTCAAAACATTGAAGAATCCGTATGCTTTCGGTAGATGGGTAGAAGCTGCTTTTGGATGCATTTTTTTTCTGTAATTTTCACCGTTGATTGTGCTCGTTGTGAAATATGAAGAACTCATCAAGACACAGAAGCAAATGGCTTCCCACAATAAAAAGTTTTTCCACACTTGATATTGTCTTTCCTTGTATTCTCCCATAGGCGGGGTAACGATCTGTGATGATGTTGTTTTGAGAAGGAAACCTTTTTCCAATTTTTTTCGGTTCGAATGTATCGCACATCATTAGACACATCTGTCCTCTGCTGAGTGTTGAAAAATGGCGGCCTCATAAGTGTACTGGTATCCAATTTGACGTAGGTCACGTCGTCCATCAAAATGCACCGGTTCGGCTTTTGGAGGAGAACGTCATACAAGTTCCGAGACTGTTTTCTTTCCGTCCTTTTGTGCTTCCTGCTTGCCGGTTCTGATATTGTTACGCTTTTTAAGATCTTGCGTCCAGATTTCGATAAATTTGCAAGAGAACACGTTTATTCAAACTTCTTCGTTTTACCAAGTGAACACTGCAGATTTAGAGCACTTCACGCGTTTTGCCAAGTCTCGAAACGACAACTTTTCGGAAAACCGTTTGTGCAGCCTTAATCTGCGATCTGCGGATAGATAAGCTAATCCAACCCATTGTTCGAAATGTTTCAATTCAATATAATTTAGACTTTTCAGGTATGTTCCCAAAGCTAACAATTCTTATATACAGTTAACAAAAATTCACAATTTATCGAAAAGTTTTAACCCAAAACCATGCATAAACAGGTGTCCACTTTATTTAATGAACAGTCCTACTTCGAAACGTTAATCACTCTATGAGATAACAAATGGATTCTTCAGCAAAGAGGATTGGACCACAAACCTCTCTAGTTTTCTTTCACATATTTAAGCCATTTGCCTAAACTTGTCTTGAACCAACATTTAGTAGACTGGCATCCAAACTATCACTGTTCTATCGTTAGAAAGTTAAAAGTTGCTTTGAGCGATAGTAGTTTATTGAATTTCAGTGTTCATAAAATGCATTTTTGATCAAAATAAATGTTTTGAGTATCCAAAGAGGGCATATAGTCATAGACACTGGCTCTCACATACTGCGGTGACACACGATACCGCAAAACAGAAAGAGTTTCCAAAGATAGAAAACAGCGCCACCTACTACACGCATATCTCCATACAAACGTTTAATCATTTACGGAATCACTTCCCAAGAGCCCGATGATTTGAAACATTCAGAAAATGTCACTAGGCATTTGAACTATCATTAATTTAATTATGGCTCACACCACCATGGCAGAAATAAAATCCCTGCTCTGGGCACTCATATCTCATATCTCATACCAATAGATTGAGTTCTTGGTTTCAAGAGATACATCCATATAATTTAAATGTTTTGATCTCGTTCGCATTGAAGGTATGTGTTGAGTCTGTCTATTTTCTCAAGACTTAAGACAAGATTTAAAATCCTTATTAAAAGAAGATCGTCCACAGAAGCACCGGTTGTGCATTCAATGAAACATTAGACGTTTCAGCACAGTTGATCGAAGAACCATCCTTAGCTTTCAGTTTATTGAAGTTTGCAATCAGTCATGATTTACGTACCCATTGGGGGAGTTTCACTTCATCGAATTAATTGTAATAATGTGGTTATCAACAACATCAAACGAAACATTCAAATCCTGGACCGGTTTATCAATCCTTCCTGGTAGGAGTAATAAAATTAGCTGCAATCAGTACGCAATTGGCTCCCATTAGAGAAATCACATACACTACCGTATACGAAGCAAAGTATGCATTCTATGAGTAACCACTAAAATGACCACATGCAACGTGCAGCAGGGTATGGGAGTGAATTGCAGTGGATGAAATGAAATAAATTTCCATGGGGACTGCATTTCTGGTTTCACCTTAATTTTCCAGGACCCGATAAAAGAGCACGGACGGGGAAAGCCATGTTCACTCGAGCTTTACGACGCTTTTCCGGTAATAATTTTCGTTCTGTCACCAATAATTATTTCAATTGTTTCATACTTCAATGTTCTGTTTCACTGTTACGTTTCGAAAGCCGTTGTTTCAACCAGGGAGTAAATTTGTTTAAATACATTCAACTTAATACAAATAACCCTTGCCTCTTCAAGCCCTCGGCCTTTAAAACCCGTATTAGTTGGTCAAAAAGCATAGCGATATGTGTTGGCTCAAATAAGCGAGAGGTTGCGTGGCCACAAGCAGGAAGAAGTTTTTGACCCGCTTACATTTAATTATCATTTTAATTAGAGCATTGAAACAATTTATGCTGAAAATTAGTTTTATAAGCCTATTTGAGTGCTTGCAGTGGTTTGTGCTCGCATATAAACGTAATTATTCAAATAGACTTGAATAGGCGCGATTTTTTTCAGATAGCAGTTCAGGTCCCGTCACAACACCTGGTTTATTTTTTTCCCTCAGAAAAACTTCCACACGCAGAGTGACATTATTATCACATGGTTACGCCGTATATGCCAAATAAGGGCGACAATCAATTATCAATTTCACTACCTTGCAAAAGTGGAACTTTTTCATTCCAGGTGCCTACCAAAGAGTACTGTACTTACCATTTATCTCTGCACACACACACTTTCTCGGTGGCATCCTCCGGAGAAAAGCGGTCCTACGCCACTTTTCGTACATTCAATTAGAGTACATTGTAGTGCATAAATTACAAGGCTTTTTTGTGTGCTCCCTTTTTTCTGGAAAAAAATCGGGATCCCGAAACACAGGTGCTATTATATGACTGAAAAGCATTTTGTGTTGTTTAAGTTCATGCCAGTGGGATCACATGCTACACTGGGTAGGTATATAGTGAGACTGACAATGGCAGTGACAGTTAAATAAAAGAATTTATTGGTTCTAAAGGAAACTCCACTTCACATAGCACGCGAGCTTCCTCTCGGGTTAGAAGTTCGGTGATTCGTGTTTTCGTTCCTTTTTCACGGGAAGGTTTTTTTTCCTTGAGTTATAATTCAAATAAATGACCTTCATAAAAAAAATGATAGCATGGTCTAAAACGAAGCAGGCAGTATTTATTCCATACGATACCACCGGGACTTTAAAATATAGAGCTTTATAAAGCATTAAGTGATATAGGGCATTGCATGACAAAATTTAACCTCACTTTTCACCATGAGAGTATAAGAGATACAAACAACCGTCGTGTTACCCATCCTTCTTTTTCATACACGAATTTCTGAACATAAGGTCACCAGTTCCTGTCAAATCTGAGGTGGGACGTCACTGTGAATTGGACCAGTAGAACACATAAAGGGTCTCCGCGTTATAATTTCATTACTTCTCAATAGAGTGCATTAGAAGTTCACTAATTTAGAACTCTGCAAATTGAGAAAAATGTGTACACTCACCTCAAAAACTTACATCTTTCGCACCGAGCGAATGTAAAATTCGTAAACTCAACAATCGACTGTTTCTCGTGCTTCGGAGAACGTTTAACTATCGATCGAAAGCAACTGAATTTATAAAAAGACGGTCCTTAGAGCGTTAAAGATCACGAGCGAGCGGTTGCTGCCTTCAAACATAAGTCCAACTATTCCGTTCGGAATGTCGGATGGAGTTGAAATAGCTTCGTTCAAAAATCCAAGAAACAAGCAGGACTACCTTGATTCAAGGTTTAAGAAACATCAAACCACGACAGCGACAGAATAGGACTGCTAGAAAAACACACACTGCTCTATCATGGACGATGCATTGACGTAAGAGCAGACTTGAAACAAATTCCGGGACACCAGTATGTGATTACATAAGAAAATTTCGATATTCCAGAATCTATCAAGAAACAGTTATAGTAGGAGTTTTCCAAGAAAATCACGATTTGGCAGGTGATTTATTCCTGGAAAAAACTGCAGTGGCCAAGTCTGAATATGTAAGTTCTTGAAAAAAGCAACCCTGGTAGCACACATGTTGCCATTAAGTTGAGAAAACATAATTGTGCCTTTGTTAGTCATAATCAAGTTGCTGCAACTAATTTTGTTCGTGGTGTGCTACTTGGGAACTGTTTCCGTTGCTAAAGTCACATTCCTACGATGTTTCACCGGATTTAGCCTCTTGAAACTACACCAAGGACGATTAAAGCCAGTTTCGTGCCAAGAAATCCCAATCCCCAGACAGCCCAGAGTTACAGCCAGTAGAAAGATACCGTACTATAATAAAGAAAGAACATCGGAAGCATTCAAAGATTGTCGCTACGAAAATAAGTGTAGAAAATATGGTTGAAAGCAGAAAAAATCGTTGAATCAAGCGTTGTACTAATACACCGTGTCCAATATATTGTCATACAAAATAAAACTCTATTCATTTCAAATCGATAATCCAGATTTTATTGATAGCGTTGCTGGTTATCGACTGTTACTTTTTAATGTTAAGATTGTTTCTTTGGCTTTCAGTTTATAATGTAGGGGAAACAGTTATTGATAGCTTTGCCCATTATATTGAAATATAATACTGATCAACTACAGCATATGTTTTGGAATAACACCGCCTTTAACCTTCTTGACCAGCTCCAGACGTTTTTCAAAACCGTCACAGCCGCCACGCACGACTTCCATCGGCATTTCGTCCCAAATTCGTTTGATTATGGTTTTGAGTTGGTTTATATTAAACGCCCTGTTGTCATTTACCTTCGCCAGCATGTATGGCCATACGAAATAATCCTAAGGATTCAGATCTGGTCAACTGGGAGGCCATTCATTCTTGTCCAAAAAGTCGGTCAAATTTTCTCGACAGCAGCCCTTAACGAGATTTGCAGTATGCGATGGCGCTCTGTCCTACTGAAACACATAGTGATTATCTCCAAGCACCTTTTGTACATATGGCTTGACAACTTTCTCCAAAACTCCCGTTTTATAATATACGGCATTCACTTTAACGCTTTTTTCGATGAAAACCAGTAGTAATTTGCCTCGCATGCAAATTCCTCCCCAAACCATCACTGACGCAGCACTTTGGAACCGTGGAATATTCCTATCACTCTCTGGAACAGTTCTCGAAGAGAGAACTCACAATCTGTCGTTCTGGACATTATGGGATTGTTGTTAGACGAATAACTTTTCGTCGGAAAAGATAAACTCTTCCTCACCGTGCCGCGACAAAAACAGACTTGCTCTTTCGAGTCGTTTCTGGAAGGTTCCGAAACTCCGTGAACCGTACGTTTCTTGAAAGCGTTTCTTTATCACAAAATGGTCAAATACGTATTGGTAATTTGTTTGGTCTAGAAAGCTTCAGTTACAGCTGTAGGTCATGTTTTGAATTCCAGGATAGCTTTGATAACCTAGAAGATTATCTCATAATGTCTGTTGGTCTTCAATCAATATGTTTCAATACACAGAGTAGCTTTGCGTAGCCTAGGAATCGTTTGTTGCCACTGTGGGTTTTATGTTCTGATCTTAAGGATAATTTGGTTGACCCAGAACATGTCATATTGCTTTATAATATTTGTTGATCTTTGAGAATATGAATTGAATATGTTTGTATATTTATTTTAACTTTGTATTGCCTAAAAGTACTGTTACAACAGAAAATCTTAAGTTCTGATCGCCAAAACAGTTTGGATGACCTAGAGGATCAGATAATAATAAAATATTGACTGTTGACCTTCCAAATGATTAGTTGAATCTGTAAACATTATTTTGAATTGTTTGAAATACATATAGATACCTTATTCAGCTCAAAAATCAACTCTTATAACTGTAGATCCTGAATTTTGAGATTAAGGACAGTTTGGATGACCTACAATATCCCTAGATTGTCGCATTGTGTCTGTTGACCTTCTACACTATTCAATGAATATTTTTAAATACATATTGTTCCTTCATAAACTCCACAAACCTACTGTTACAGCTGTAGATCTTATGTTCTGAACTCAAGGACAGTTTCGATAACTCCGATCATCCCAGTTTATTTCGTAATATTTGTTAACGTTCTAAAATATTCACTAAATATGGTTGAATACGTAGCGTTACTTTGTATAGCTTAAAAAGCTTTAAGTACTTATGTAAATATTAAGTTCTGAACTCAAGGACAGTTATGATGACATAGAACATCAAAAAATTATCAAATAATGACTGTTGAACTTCCAAAAGGTTTATTAAATATGTTTGAATACAAATCATAATCTTATATAGCCCCAAAAGCTACTGTTACAACTATAGGTCCGAGGTTCTGAGCTAAAGTGCATTTTGGATAACCCAGTTCATCACCAAAAATTTAATAATACGTATGCATATGAACCATATTCTGAAACAACGCTTTATACTATTGATAAGGCTTTTATTTTTCTATGGTCGTCATGTAGGCCTTAATCTCATATATTTTCTATAATTTCCAGACAGAAGTATTGTAGAACAAACTTGCCGAAAACAGTGTACACTTTCATTCGGTCTGTGATTATATACAGCCATTTTCCTTTTGGGGTCAGCTATGACCCTTTAGGCCTGAAGGGGTTAATATACTTTTTAAGACAAGGCGTAAGGGAACGTCCATTAATTACGTCACGCAAAAAGTGACTTTTTATAACCCCCCTCCCCCTTGTCACGTTTTTTGTATGGACCTTCAATTTTATTTGTATGGATCGTCACGTTTTCCTAAACCCCCCCTCCCCCCTTACTGCGTGACATAATGGACCTTTCCTAACATTTATGAACTTTTCAATAGTATCTTGCGCGAAATCAACATTGATGCGTAGAAATATTTCCGATCGATTGGTGCAAACATTGTGAAAATGTTTAGAGGAACGACTAAGATTTTAACGCTTAAAACCTGACCACTTTTCGTGACGGTCGCAATGTGTGTGTGTGTATATACAATCCAACGCCCACCGTCCGGCAGTGATTTTATGGAAGAAAAATGTTTGCAGTTAAGCGAACTGTTGTAGACTGGACAAACATTTTTAGCCCGGGAATTGGAAGGTGATAGCTCTGTTGCGTTCCAGTGCCCATTTCAGAATGCCTGGTTACTCACGTCCATTTCGAGGTCACTTTCACTTACAACAAGCCCCGCATAAGTACAGTACAAACGTCAAATGGATATAGGTACTGTGCATACACTTCCATCATCAAATCATATTGTTTTGATGATGGCACGTATTTAGCAGTATCGTTCAGATTCAGAAAGATCTCACCGGATATTGTAGCTGATCTTCAGTCTTCATTTGGACGGCTTCCCTGGATGCTGAAGGATGCATTTGTCTCTACAGAAGTAGCACTCTGCTATTCGGCAAATATTTTCACATCATCCTTTTCGAAATGAACAGCGTGAATACAATAAGTACTTTGCGCACAATGAAAATCACAGGTAAAAAAACACTTCCGAGAATATTTATCACAAAAAATCAAAATATTGAAAAATTGCAATCATTGTTCTACGAAAAAAAAAAAAACTTCACAGCTCTCCATCTGTACACCATGTGGTGAGTGAGTGCATCTGGAATTATATGCCAGTCACTCACGCGCGCATACGCGTTAGCTTCGTTTTTTGCTTCTGACCAGCAAATGGCCGTTTTCTACATTGCACTGGTTTTCATTTTTCTCTCCCCACACACTGCCAACAATCAAAATCCCTCGCTATGAGGCGACTCTATATCGACTTCTAAACTGCTTATAATCATCATGTCACTCGCGAAAAAGCCGAAAAATACTCGAATTTAATCATTTATGGCTGCGTGGCACAATACTAACAGCACTAACAAACACCACGAAGCTGCTATTAACTTTTCCTCCGGGTACGGGGGCCAAGCACAAAAAACAAAAAAACGGGGAAAAACTACCGACCATCACAAATGTTTGCACGGAATCGATTAATTTCACTACATCTCACACAAAACACGTGGAGATTTCATAATTTCACTGTTCGTTAAGGTTGAATTTCGAATATATTTTTGATTTTATTTTCCGCGAAAACGACGCAGCAAAAACGAAACACGTCAGTTTTCAAGCACGGCTTGCTGCGGTCGTGGATGACAGCCGCTTCCACTTTTCGTGACGGTCGCAATGCGTTTTAAAAAAATGTACTCCAGTATAGAAAACTAAGACGTAGTCCTACGTGATAAAAATATTGTTCTACGATGAATCGTTCTTGAGTTATGAATTTTCAAAATAAGTGATGTTCCGGAAAATCAGAAAACTACATTTGGTGTATATCCGGAAAAACGGTAACCCTGATTTTTTAAATATTGTTTTTTGTTCAAATATACATGAATCCTACGCTTGAACAAAGTTTCGTTATATTCTGAGACCCTTCGGCCCAATCTGTACGATAATAAATAAAAATCCTCCTCCCAAAAAAATATGTATTATTTCATCCATACTCAACATGATGCAAAACACGTCAATAACAATCAAAACAAAACTAAAGGCAGTATTGCACTGAAATTTGGCTTGCATTTCTTAATATTACCAGACTAAAATCTGTATCCACATTAATCCGGACACCTTCAAATTATTATAACTTTTGAAATATTGCACGTAGGAATGAAAAATTTCACTGTGGTATAGCCGAAAGTCTATGATGAAAAAGACTTTGATTGATGCTCACATTTCATGTTTAGTATCCACGATGGCGACGAAAGTAAAACAAGTGCGCGAGCGAATTTTGTACGGACGTACGGCAAATCCTGCCTTATCAATACGGGACCTTGCAAAAACATTGGATTTGCCTAAATCCACTGTTCACTATGTGCTCAAACCATTTTCGTAACGTTTGACGGTGTAGAGGAAACCGAGAAGTGACAAAAACATTGGACGCACTGATCCTGTCATGGACCGCAAGGTGAAAAGGATACTAACAAAAAACCCAAATCTCTCCATTCGAACGGTGGCTCGTAAATTAGGTATGTCGCCTGGTTTTGTCCAAAAATTAAAACAACGTTTGGGACTTAAGTCGTATAAAGTAAAAAGAGTTCCAAATCGCAACGACAAACAGAACTTGGCAGCAAAATCACGGGCTCGACGTTTTTACTGCGAATATTTGACGAAGTTTTCATGCGTTGTTATGGACGATGAAACTTTTGTCCTGGAGGATTTCAAGCAGCTTCCAGGGTTGGCTTTTTATTCTGCTATGGCCAGAAATGCTACAGCTGAGCATTTCTGAACGAAGAAGGCATCGCAATTTCCCAAAAAATACCTTGTGTGGCAAGCAATTTGCACGTGTGGCAAAAAGAGTAAATCTTTCGTCACTACAGGCACAATCAACAAGGAGATCTATCAGAAAGAGTGTCTGCAGAAGCGATTGCTACCCTTCATCAAAAATCACAAAGAAAAACCTTTGTTCTGGCCCGATTTGGCATCATGCCACTATGCTAAAACTGCGATGGAGTGGTACCAAGTAAATCAAGTCAACATTGTGCCAAAATCCTCAAACCCGCCAAATTGCCCAGAGCTACGATCAATCGAGAGATATTGGGCTCTAATGAGGCGGAAGCTTTCTGGAAAGAAGCAAGGAATCAAAGGCATCAAACACTTCCAGCAAATTTGGACAAAGACGGCTTCTACGATTTCTGAAGATTCTGTACAAACCCTAATGGACGGAGTTAAGCGCAAAGTTCGAAAGTTTTATGCAAATACCGAATAACTATGTTTTGTCTTCACGAATTGTTAAAACACATCCCATGAATTTGAAATAAACAACTACGACGGAAATATAATGCGAGATTTATGTTTTATTCATGTTTTGAGGTGTCCGGATTATTGCGGATACAGACCTTACAAGGCACTTTAACCTTTTTTGCAGTAGCATTGCATTTTAGCGGTCAAGATGTTTACTTTTCACCCCAGGTAACTTCCTTTGTATCAGCTTTTCGTAAGATTTATTAAAAGTTTCAAACATATTCAATACATTATTCTATTCGATATGAATTCCATCTTAAATATGCGATATTAATTATTCTCAAGTGAAATGAATTCTGATACTTTTGTGTAATTTCAGGCCATTTGATTTGCTTTTTTTAGAGGAACATGCATTTTTATGAAACTCTTGTGTTTTGGATTAAATTAAACAGAAGTATGCGATATTGAATATTTCCGAGTGAAATATAAATATAACTTTGTACATATTTTAAAAAACGACACGTCATTATTTGAAAATTGGGTAACAGTATATATTACTAGCCTACTTCCTATATTTGGCATATGTGCCATATATGTCATAAGCCCAACTGAGACATTTTACGGCAATTTTTAGTTTGTACTTGTGTGATACTTTCGATTTCCTATTTCCTTAACTTTTAAGCCGCCATAGCTTCACTGGTTAAGCTGAACAAATTATCTTTATTATCTTCAATTTGTCATATTGATGTGGTATGCTATGTGATGCATTCTAGATATACAGAAAATAGTCATACGTTATCAATTAACTACGATATAAATCACATTGAGCATGACCGATAATTTCACAAGTAAACCGGATTTGCATATAAGAATGAATTCACATCGTTTAATTCAACGGTGAAACAAAAAGCTGACTTGAATACTTAGAAATTTATTAATATTTATATTTGGGATATTGGATATAAAATAAGCTAGGAGCAAGAACTTACCTAATTCGAAGGAATTATGTATTGGTCAGGTCGTGAGATTCGCATCTAGTTTGTTTTATGATCGATCCATTCAAATCACATACAGTCCGGCGAAAAAAAAGATCCATCGAGCCGTATATTAAACAGGCATAGATATCTTTACAATTTCGTATCAATCACAACTTTATTACCCGTACTGTACATATTTAGGTATCATTCATGAGGCTTAGCGTAAAGGTTTGAATATACATATTCATTTCAGCCAACTGCATGTAACAAATGAAATAAGCTTGTGTTTACGGTATGTCAATAAAAAAGATCCACTAGAAAAAAAAAAATACTTTCCGTGTACATGCACTTGGCTTACCCCTTGTTGATCATGCTTTTGACATTCCTTTATTTACATCCATCGCAGATAATTGCTACAGTTGTGAGAAATAAGTGGGCTTAGCTCAAGTGACGAGTTTTTTAAGAATCGATCATGGGAGGAAAGAAAATAAAAGTCCAAGTTCGAAATCTTATCGTGCGCGATTGCTCAAAAAACGAATCTCAGCGCAAAGTTGCCGAAAAGTATGGTGTAAGCCGTGGTGCAGTGCAGAAAATAGTTTTAAAACACCAAAAGCTTGTAAGTGTCGCAGATCGAACAGGACGTGGGTGAATAAGGATAAGCGATTGCGGTTTGCAAGAAACCATATAAATAAGCCACTGGAGTTCAGGAAACGGGTTGTTTGGTCAGACGAACCAAAGTTTGAGCTGTTCAACATAAAACGACGACTGCGAGTTTGGCGGAAAAGCGATGAAGGGCTGAAGGATAAACATCTGCAAGGTACCATGAAGCACGGCGGTGGAAATATCATGGTCTGGGGCTGTTTCTCATGGTTTGGAGTGGGGATTCCTGTTCTAATCAGTAGTATTATAACGGCGGATGGGTATATAGATAATCTGAACGAGAATATGGAAGAATCTTTGCTGAAAATGTCAGATTAAACCCTTCGAATGGCCTCCTCAGAGCCCGGATTTAAACCCAATTGAAAATTACTGGGCAACTCTCGGCAATAGAGTCGAAAAAAACCACGTAACAAACAAGCAAACATATTTTGCGGCACTGGAGCAGGCCTGGAATGAGTTGGATCCACAACACCTCAGAAACCTAGTCGAAAGCATCCCGAAACGATTGCAGTCCATCATTGAAGCGAAGGGAGATCATATTGACTATTGAAGAGTTGATTCCAACTTTTTCGATTATTTTTTTTTTATTCATACATGAAGTGGATCTTTTTTTTATGTCATACGTATTTTACTAAACTCCAATAATTTTGTTTTTTATTTTATGCAAGGAATAAAAATGATCGTTATTTTTGTACTGAAATGGTTCGTCTATGTTTATTTTTCAGAAACATGTATTGGAATACCCTACTTTTTCAAAAATACGTGTTTTTTTCTCAACAATAATACATTGATCAAAGGTGGATCTTTATTTTTGCCGGTCACTGTAGGCTATGACTACCCATTCAAAAGAAAAAAAATCCGGTGGTGCTCAAGCATGCCAATCTTCCCAGCGTGCTCCGCCCAATCGAGAAGTTTTGGGCCAATTTGAAGAGGAGAGTATATTCAAATAATTTCGTGGCCAACACGACGGATGATTTGATCAAAAAAGCGATCAAGGCTATCACCTATGTCAAAAGTTCAGCAGGCTGGGCATTTTTTTCGAGATACTACAGAGTGCAAATAATTCTAATTTTCGTAATGCATATGCGTACATAATAGAACGTCATCGTAGTTTTCGATGGCGGTAACCAGTAATTTTTTTTATGTCGGCGTATAACAATAAATTTAATTTCAGACACACCACCTCAATTCTACAAAGGAAATTACCACCGGTGGATGTGCTGAGGAAATGGAAATAAATTTTAAACTAATAAAGTGAAATTTATTCGTTAGGCATGAAAAGTAGGACAGAAATGGAGAACAGAACCGAATAATACGGACGATGCATACTATTCAGAACTCAGTTGATTTCTACTCAATTGTGAAAATTGTTAGTAAATTTTAATGTACCGTTCATATTGCTTCTCTTGAACGTGGGGAACATTTATAACACTCATGGTTTATTTCAGTAGGTTTACAGTAGACTAATAAAAATAAGAAATCTTCGATTTTTTCGCATTCAATGAATTTTTACATCGAAGATCACCTTAGTGCTCCATATTTTTAGCTAGAATAACTTAACATCTCGATTCGAATCGCTCAATTTCGGTATTATGCAAGTTGACAAAGACGAGATTACCAACAAAAAAAGCATCTTAAACATCTCGTTGAAAACATTTCTCGACGCATAAAAGCATTCATCAAAGCTTATGGAGGACATTCGAAGTATTGAATTCTGCGTTTTCAATTTTGAAGAAGAAAAATATTTCATCAGCGCTTTATTTTTGCCACACTATTGAAAAATGTAAATCATGTTCTTCCTGTGTCAGAATAAATTCAAATTTTATCAAGTTTCCCATATCTCGTTTCGAAGGAAGGCTCATAATCCAATTTTTTTTTCAAATATATCAATATTGTACCATCGCAAACTAAAACGTTACTACACTCCCGCTTCACTTTACTCAATTTTTGAGTACAATTGTATGCAATCTCTTTTTATCTCACGGAAATTTTACTCAATTTTCGTTAACAAGTGGATCAACTCAATTTTTTAGTAGACCACATTATTACTGCCGGTACTGTTTTTTTGTTCAATAATATCTAGTATTACCGCTTTTAAAAAAATGTTCTGTGATTCTCGTTACAATTTGAGGCAATACCATTACTATTTTCGTCCAACTTATAAGAGGAAATTTTGTTGATACACTTCCGGCAGAAAGGCGACAAATTTTACTGAATTTTAAGTAGATTTTCTGATTCGTGTGGTCCAGGAAAAATGCGTAGCAAGCTACCATGGGGACTGCTGTTTTCGTTTTTACTATGTTGTATTTTTATGCGTTATGCCCGACTACCGGGCAGAGATTTCACAAATGCGTGGAAAACGCAAAAAAAAATCTGAACAGGATTGAAAGCGACAGATGAAATTTGATTTATGACTTAATCGTGGTGACGAATCTCAAATGTGGGCGAGAGTTATCGGATCTTGCTACGAATGTTTGCTAGCTGGGGAATACTTTTGTGAATAAAAGATAACAACAGTGGAAAAGTGGATAATATACAGAGACAAGCCGAAGGACCATTTTCAGTATCAGTTTCCTGGCAAAAAAAAAAGTTGTAGAACAATTTCGTTCAAACACTGCACAAGTCAAACAATTTAATGGGCACCATCATTTTTCAGTAATGAAGAACACTCATTTTCAAAGAACAAACTGAACACCCATTATTTCAATCACCACTGCATGAAGGTAATTACTGCTGAGAATTTAATTGAAAATATTACACTTCCGTCTTCAATTGCCGTTAAAAGACAATTGCCACTTGAGTTGATGCTGTGTAATCTTGGAAGTGGCTACAAAGGAAAATTGAAATAGAGTCACGCGGTAAAACATGACGTGTAATGGGAATTTCAAGAAGAAAATAAAGTTCTCTTTGCTCGTCCATTCAGGAAAGCATCCTGCGAGCTGATGGGGAAGGAAAAGTTTTCATCCGTCGCATCGTAAACGTCTATGTGTATGTGCATGAATGTACCTAGGTAAAGGATTGAAACAATACTGCATTGTCACATGCTTTGGAGCGGAAAGTGTAATAATTTCATGCAATTTACAGTGGATGTGACTTCAAATTAAAGGTGTACACTATTGAAGGACTACGCTTAAGAAAATTATCTTCTACTTTATTCAAGCTTACTGAATAGCGCAAATAAAATTTTGATCGTTCCTAGATTTATTGTTCAAAGTTCACTACCACAGTTGATAATCAAGTGCTTTAGATGCCGGTATATTTTTGGCATTACTTCATGCTTATTAATTGGGAAAATAAATGCATACAAGATGCATACATTTTCAACATGGAAAAAGAAGTCTCGTAAATTGTAAAAAATAGCATATTGCTTGTCATCTTGACAAAATGGCATTTTTGTACAATGCACGAAAAGTTCCGTATCAAATCCAATGTCAGTTACATTACAAACGATAACAGTCCACGTGGTAATACTTTTTTTTTCAAATTACATTTCTAGTCGATAAAGCAGATCTGTCAATCATTCATGCAACCACCATATTTTCATCCAGGCGTTTATTATACTTTCTTGGAACAAAATATTCGTTGCTCTTTGTATTGCTTCCGTACAATGCACGAAAGTTCATTCTGTGTAAACGAATGCTTTGTACTGTACTATTTGTGCATGTGGCAAGGGTAGCTTGATGATTAGTATAAATCAGTTTCTTTGCAGAAAACAACGAATAGATTCACGAGTCATATCTTCGATTTCGTAAAAAAGTCTTAAGTTAATTTTCAGTGTGGAGGCAGCCACATAAAGTTATGATGATTTTTCAAAAATTGAAAAAAATGCGTCATCCGAAGAGCAACGTAAGGAACTGATTTTGCGCAAGCACCTGGGAAATTCTCAACTCTCAATTGGGACATCGGAAAACAACTCGGAATCGTGCAGTCAACGGTGTCAACGTGTAATTAAATGTTCCAACGAAACTCTGAGCATCGAACGGAAGGAGAAATGTGGTCAGAATGGATGTTCTATTGGTGACCAGGATCACAAGTGTGTCGTGAAGCGTTGCCCAAAGCTTTGGTTAGGGATGTGGCCAAAAAGTTGAATCTGGCCAAGTCTTTCGTTCAGAAGGCCAAGCACCGAGAATACATACAATGTGTAGACGGCTCCAAATCGTGACGAACGGCAAAATACGGTGGGAAAGTCACGGGCCCAGAAACTGTACACCCAGATGCTGACGAAGCTTCATTGTCTTATCATGGATGATGAGACTTACGTCAAGGCGGACTTTCGGCAGCCTTCGAGACTACTATTTTTCACTATGTTCCCGGTTTATTCTCTGCACAGAGATGCACAGTTATATTATCCAAACAAGGTTGCGGCTTATCATTTTTGACTTATCCATATTCATTTGCCGATAGCTCTTCTCAGAAGCTCAATTTCAAAATATTTCAAAAACTTATGGTGCTTGAGTAGACCTACAACTTTGTCTAACAGTACATAGCTCTATCTCTTATATATGAGGAATAAGAGCGTATATTCGCAGTGATCTTCGCGATGATATTCGCGGTGAAGATCACGCGAGGATCATCGTGAACATAACTGTGAATATACGCTCTCATGTCGAAGATATAGGAGTTAGAGCAATGTACTGTTAGACAAAGTTGTAGGTCTACTCATGCACTACAAGTTCATCATACATCATATTTTGAAATCGACCCTCTGAAAGGAGATATTGGCAAATGAATATGCCTGAGTCAAAAATGATAAGCCGCAACCCTGTATCCAAATAATGGAGCCCGTCACAAGTGTGAGTGGTTTATTTGAACGGAATACAAAAATAAGTTACGATTACGAGTTAGAGATTTAAACCAACAATGGTGATGCTGCTGCAGCTTATGTCAATGGAATACAAAAATACTTCAAAATATCGAGTTTGAGGACCGATTTAAACAAACAGCAACGATACTGTTGGGGCCACACACAAATGAGGGTGGTTTGTTACAGTTAAATACCAAAATACGTTAGAACATCGAGTTTGACGTTCGATTTAAACCAACAGTCAGAATGCTGTTGGAACCACTCACAAGTGTGGGTGGGTTAAATCAATGGAATACAAGAATACGTTGAAATATCAAATTTGAGAACCTATTAAAACGAAGGCTATGCATGCAGTTGGGGGCATTTACAAATATCGGTGGTTTTTTTTTCAGTAGAATACAAAAATACGTTGAAACTTCGCGTTTAAAAACCGCTCTAAATCAACAGATAGGATAGTTTTGGGGCCACGGGCAAATTAGGGTGGTTTATTTCAAAACAATACAAAAAACGTTAAAGCTTCAAGTTTGAGGACCGATTCAAATCAATAGGAAGGATGCTAATTGAGCCACTCGCAAGTGAGAACCTATTGAAACTAACAGTGGTGAATGCTTCTGGGGCCAGTCACATGTGCGGGAGGTTTATTTCAATGGAATAAAAAATACGTTAAAACTTCGAGTTTAAGGGCCAATATATACCAACAGAAAGGATGTTGTTCTTGCCACGCACAAATGAGGGTGGTTTATTTCAGTAGAATGCAAAAATACGTTAAAACTTTGAGTTTGACGACCAATTTAAACCAACAGTAAGGATGTTGTTGGGGCCAATCACAAGTGTGGGTGGTTCATATCAAAGAAATACAAGAATACGTTGAAATATCAAACATGAGAACCGATTAAAGCCAAGACTATGGATGCAGCAGGGGACACTTACCAGTTTCGGTGGTTTATTTCAATAGGTAGGATGCTTGGAGCCACTCCCAATTGTGGGTGGTTTATAATACAAAAACTACTTAAAACTTCGAATTTGAGAACCGATTGAAACCAACAGTGTTGATGCTTCTGGGGCCATTCACATGTGGCCATTCACAGGTTTATTTCAATGAAATACAAACATACGTTAAAACTTCGAGTTTAAGAACCGAATAGTAAGGATGCTCTTAGGGCCACGCACAAATGAGGGTGGTTTATTTCAGCAGAATACAAACATACGTTCAAACATTGGATTTAAGGACCGATTCAAACCAATAAAAAGCATGCCGTTTTGGCTTCTCACAAGTGTGAGAAGAATACGTTAAAACATCCCACACAAAAATACGTTAAAACATCCCTCACAAAGACTAAAACCTAGTTGATGAGACGAAGTTGCATCTACGAATAGACCAATATGGTACTTGTAGACTAATATTACATCCATATTCGTTGAATGTTTTCGTCCTAATAAAGTTAGTTTAGTTAGTTTTTGCAAATATTATTGAGCTTATATAAGCAGACAATTAACTAGTTCAATGCATCCTAGAGAGTTTGAACTGCTTAGTGGAATACCTGTAACTAGAAAAATTCGTATTTTTCATTTGATTCCAACTGCCTTTGTTGCTAATCTCGACAGATACGTGTATTTCGTCTACAATGGGCAGACTTCTTCAGTGTCGTGTACTAATAACTCGACTTATCAGTACACGACACTGAAGAAGTCTGCACATTGACGAAATACGCGTATCTGTCAAAAGCCATAACATTCATAATATCATACCCTCTCGCAATTCAACCAGCGTAGAAACCATAGTTGAATACATATTTTGGTGCATCTAGAACCTGTTACGGGGTATTCATTTGGTATCTGGCTTCTTTTCCATTGATATGGTTTCTGATGAATTTTCCCATCGCATGGCTAGGTTCTGTTGAAACCATATTGATTATAAAATGATTGAGAAATCGTTGCATCATAGGCTGGTCAGTATGACCCGAATGCATTATACATAACACTTTTTGTATGCATTAGGAAGGTTAATGAACAATTTACATCTCTATGCTTGTATTTTGACATCAGATGTATGTTTGTGTTTTGACATCAGTAAAATAATTACGAATGTTGAGCAACATTCTTAAACGAATTACCAAAAAATTGTATTTTCTGGACAGATTCGAGTAAATCTCAGCCATTCTTCAAAAAACATGCTATGTTTTTTGAAGAATGGCTGAGATCTCAGTTGATATTTTAGTGATTAAAACCGAAAAAAATGACACTGATCATCGCAATAGGAATGTAATGTGTAGACTTCTCAACACTACCCCAGAATGTATGAAAGCAGCTAGAAACCACTATTATTTCGCATCCGGTTGTTTACCTTTTTTCTCAGCACTTGTGTCATTTTTTTTCGGTAATTAAACAAATTTTGATATAGGATAACGGGATGTAATGTTAGCCTAGCTCCTTGATTCGGCCTATGTACGAAATATGTCATTATTTCTTCAATAATCAACAAAATCATGTTGCTATCAGCATGACCGATTTATTTCAAAGCAATTGAGACATAATAATTCAATTTATAGTTGCTCACTTCCGCGTAGTTTTCGATTTCCTTGACATTTTAGACACCATGACTTAAACGGTTAAGCTGACCAGATTATCTATACGATCTTCGAATGATATAAACTTGCCGAAATTTACCCTATAAACCGAATAATGCAGCCAAGATGTACAGAATATAGTCACATGTTATAAACTAACAGGTCACATTGGTAAAATAACAATGATTCAACAAGCAAACGGTGGACCCAATGTTAGGGACATATTTTTTCTATGTTCCCAACTATGGCCTGTTGTATGAAAAGCGTAGTAAAAATGTTGTTATTGGTAACATTTACAATACAAATGTCTGAGTTCCGGTTGAATGTTGTTATATGGCTCATCTTAACACAAATTAAAGGAACAAAATCTGTGTAGAGTGAATTATAATGTTTTGATCGTCGAATGATCGCTAAATCATATGTAAAAATCACTTAAGTGTTTCTTAGCAGTTTAAGTATAGTTTGATTTGTGAAATTGTTTGTTGGGTAGAGCGAATACAGCTGGAAAAGCCTTGAATCAAAAAATCAGGAAGAAACTCGTACGAAGATTGAATTTTATAAAAAATCAATCGAATGGGACGAACTTGCATCCATGGTTAGACCCAATTTGATACCCATAGACCGACATTACATCCATATTCCTCGAAAATTTCTGACTATATAAAACGAGTTGTGTAGCTTTTCGTGATACATACTAACAGATGGCTTATTGAACATATCTTAGGAAGTGTATAGCTAGTTAAATTTTGGTTCCAGCTCAAATACTTTATGAGTTACAATGAATAATTTAATTGATTGTTGCATATTAGGCTGAGTCAAGGGACACATACCCTATAATGAATAATCTTATACCCTATTATCTTATACACTCGGCGAAATAAAAATACCACCACCATGTTTTTTCGTAATATTTTTAAAATGTTCATTTGTTTAACGCTAATTTCACCTTACGGTGTATCAGTATTCTACTACACGTCTGTCTGATTAGTTGTTCTGGAAGTTTTGGGGACTATTCACATTTAAGCTGAGAAATTCATAAAAAACCATGCGAAACATAAATAGCACCACCCTGGTTAAAAATCACCTCGGCTCTTATTTGACAGGTATTTGTTTTGATTTGCATTCAAACCGATTGGAGGTTGAGTTTCCTTCAAATTGTAGTGAGATCGGATTTTTTCCCTGTAGGAACTAGATGGAATAAAATGATAATTGTCGATAATTTAGCAGATAATTTTAGATAAAGCAAATAAGTTTTTGAATCTAATGGTGCCAAAAGAATTAAAATCGGTCAATAATCGTCAGAGTTATAATCATTTGAATGTTATGGGTACCCGGGTACCCTGTCGATCACTTAAAGGGTAAAACCAATCTCCCCCTTTGGCCTCCCTTGCTACTAAAGGGCGATACGGTCAAAATTTGGTCAATATCAACTTGACGTATTTCTTTCAATTTTGCATTTAAAAAACTGAACACCCCTCATTTTGAAGGTGTGTGTGTAGAATGTTGCTCCTATTTTGATTTTGAATTCACTCTTCAGTTGTCAAAATGCCGTCCAAGCAAGAGGAGCAGCGTATCGTAAAATTTTGCTCGCGCATCGCGAAAATCCGAGCTACTCGCACGCAAAGTTGGCAAAATCGCTAAAAGTTGCCAAATCAACCGTTACAAATGTAATTAAAGTGTTTGGGGAACGTTTGTTGACAGCCAGGAAGTCTGGATCGGGGGGAAATCGAAAACCGGAAGCCGCTGAGACGACAAAGAGAGTTGCCGGTAGTTTCAAGCGAAACCCTAACCTATCTCTCCGAGATGCCGCAAATAAGCTGGGCGTATCGTCTACAACCGTGCATCGAGCCAAAAACGAGCCGGACTATCGACTTACAAGAAGGTAGTGGACTCCAAATCGCGATGATAAACAAAATACGACGGCCAAAGCGCGATCCCGGAGGCTGTACACGACGATGCTGACGAAGTTTGACTGCGTGGTAATGGACGACGAAACCTACGTCAAAGCCGACTACAAGCAGCTTCCGGGACAGGAGTTTTATACGGCAAAAGGAAGGGGAAAGGTAGCAGATATTTTCAAGCACACGAAACTGTCAAAGTTCGCAAAGAAATATCTGGTTTGGCAAGCCATCTGTATTTGTGGCATGAAAAGCAGCATTTTCATAGCTTCCGGGACTGTCAACCAAGAAATTTACGTGAAAGAGTGCTTGAATAAACGTTTGCTGCCTTTCCTGAAGAAACACGGTTGTTCCGTACTGTTTTGGTCGGATTTGGCATCTTGACATTACGGTAAAAAGGCCATGGAGTGGTACGCCGCCAACAACGTGCAGGTGGTTCCCAAGGACAAGAACCCTCCCAACACGCCAGAGCTCCGCCCAATTGAGAAATACTGGGCTATTGTCAAGCGGAACCTAAAGAAGACCAAAAAAACTGCTAAGGACGAGCAGCAGTTCAAGGCAAACTGGCTTTCTGCGGCGAAGAAGGTGGACAAGGTGGCTGTACAAAATCTGATGGCAGGGGTCAAGCGTAAGGCCCGGCAATTCGGATTTGGAAAAGCGGAAGCCTAACTGAATATTTTTCCTGAATTTTATACTAATTGAGCTTGAAAAAGAAATTTAATTTGATTTTTTAAATAAACGATTTCACCCTTTATCACCCTTTATACTGTTTTAATGCAAAAAGTTGCCTTCCAACTATTTTTAAGATGTCACTGAATTTCAACTTTCTGTTTTAAAATAAACTATGAAAATTCGTAATGTAAAACATGAAAAGGTACCCGGGTACCCTGTCAACCACATGAGGGTTTAACAAACACCTATTGATATCTGAAGAATCAATAAATAACGAATATGTATCTCACTAATACACTCACATTTATATAAATTTGCCTGCACGCTAAGTTCAGTTTACCCAAATATGGGTGAAGCATATTAATTATCGCGGAAAGTGGACATACTCATTTATGGGTACATTACTACTTACCCATATTTGAGTAATTTTTCCCATACAAATGTACTCAAATGTGGATAAAGTCAAATTTACTCATAAATGAGTACATGCACTTTTTTTTACGATTATGGGTAAACTGAGCTTAGAGTGTGTGAAAGACTACACGGTAAAATCAGTGAAATATACGTTGTCTATATAATTTTTTTCACCAGTCTAAGCAGCAAAAAGAGCCGAAACTGAGTACGAAACAAGAAGCATCGATCAGGCCCGGAGTGCGAGAGTTGTACGATACATTGCTTGCTGGGAATTCGAACTCCAAACGTGAAATTTGATTACAAATCCTTGCCGATGCCATAATATTATACGGTGCGTGAAGGGGAATTCAACTGCTTCGATAAACATTGAAATATACTGCGACTTCCACCCATGATTCTAAGCCACAACGATCTTGTTGTCTTCTGACCAGATCTTGCGTCTCGACTTTAGGCGAAATCAACGGTAGAATGGTATAAAGCCTGTTCACGTTAAATTTCTGACACTTTTCTTTCAGTGTAGATTTTGAACTATTTTACGTATTGCTGAAACGTTTCACTTATATAACAGTTGGAACCATCCTCTTATTTCGTGGTACAACATGTTTACATTCAGTGAAATTCAGTAAAATGGCATCGAATCAAGTGCAAGTGCGCGAACGCATTTTGTACGAACGGCAGCAAAATCTGAATTTATCGGTACGCGATCGTTCCAAGAAACTAAAACTACCGAATGCAAAGGAACGCCGTTGACGAGCATTTCCGAACAAAGAGAGTGTTCGAATTCCCGAAGATGTATTTGATTTGGCAGGCCATGTGTAGCTGTGGTCGAAAATCTAAAAGTTTCGTTCAACGGCACTATCAATAAGGATGTATACTAGAAAGAATGTCTGCAACACCGGTTGCTACCGTTTATCAGCAGTTACGACTTTCCAGCTCTTTTTTGGACTGATTTGGCCTCTTGTCACTATGTGAAATCCTGGAATGGTATAAGGTACAACAATAGAGAAATACTGGGCTCTAGTTAAGCTCTTCTAAACTAAAAGGAAAGCAAATGGTACCGATGATTTCAAGAGAATATGGAGAATCGTCACGGCTGGCGTATCTGAGGATACCGTACGGATCCTGATGACGGGTGTACCACAGTAAGTGAATTTTACAGAAAGAAGGAATAACATGAATCCTAGAGGGTTTGAGCTGTTTAGTGGAATACCTGTAACTAGAAATTAGAAGAAGAATTAGTATCTTCCATTTAATTCCAACTACCTTTGCTTATCTTCGACAGATACGCGTATTTCGTCTACAATGTGCAGACTTCTTCAGTGTCTCGTACTAATAACTCGACTGGAGTCGAGTTATTAGTACGAGACACTGAAGAAGTCTGCACATTGTAGACGAAATACGCGTATCTGTCGAAGATAAGCAAAGGTAGTTGGAATTAAATGGAAGATACTAATTCTTCTTCTAATTTCTAGGAATAACATATTAATCAACTGTTTCTAATGTAGATATAACTCTATTTATGTGAAATAACCAATCGGTTTTGTTAAATTATGCTTAATTATTTTTCGCTGGTATTATTTTGGTGTCCGAAATTTAACGTGGACAGGCAATCCCACCAAGAATGTTTCATTAGTTCCATATGACATGATGCCTCCTAATTGCTCGAAAATTCGACCAATTGAATTTTTTTGACGAAGGCTCCTCTCCGAAAACTTGTCTCGTCAACAGATACCATTCAACAGTTTTAAAAAGAATGGAAAAAGGTGTCAAGACTTTGGAGGAGAAATTAAATTAAATTTTGTTTGTTGCTGTAATTCAATACCATACAAATTAAATGACAATCGGATAAAAGATTGACTTCTACTGAATTTGTTTTTTTTTTGTAATTTGCTTCTATTGAGGACACTCTTTGTATGAATTACGGTAGAACAATTACCATTTTCTCCTCTACTGTGTTATGTAAAATTCTTCTGTGTGCATTCGTTTGATTGCATTCAAATTTAATACATCAACAGAGGTGGTTTCATATGTCTCATCGATTTCGGAGCGCACCGAAACAAAGATATTGCTCAATTTTTCAATGTGAAGTCATGTCAAATAAGTTCGGTACCTTTCCTAGAAAGTCCGGCATGTGTGTGGAATTTACTTCATTCGATTCGCCAGAAACATTTTGGTTGCGTTTCGTGCTGAGGTATCGAATTAATTTACGTTACAGTGTTTAATCAACCGTTTTGCGTAGATGAAAATTATTTATCAATGTGATATTCTATAAAGGATCAAAACATGTACAAATGTTTTCTGAAATACCTTTGTTTAGTTCTTGACCTTTCTAACGCTTTCATATTTAATGTTGTGTAACCATCTAATTTCAGCATACCGAATTTATTTATGAGTAACTTTTCTGTAATTATGTACTCCTTACGTGTATCTTATGCCTGAAGTTGATAGTTATGTTAAATTGAATGCAAGTTCTAGCTGGATGTGTCTTTATTAGCATAATAAAAAATAAAAAATACTACTACTGCAAATATTTTCGCCACCTGATGAATATAAAAAAAAACTTTTTAGAATTTGATTCAATTAAGCCTGAATAAATGAATAAGCTTGGCTAAAATCCCCGTCTCCCTATTCCCGTATCTACGACCTTGGGATGACACGAGACTTCTGGTTTGAATTTAAAATATTGATTTGATTTAGGATAGCTCATTCAACTGACATAAAACACGCTGTTGTGTTCTAACGGACGTGTGAGCGTTTATTATTTGCCTGTTTCAATCTTTAAAATTTATTATCAACTTGAATTTGCCGTGAATGTGAATGCTTCAACTCTTTAGATATTACAGTAAGCGCCACGCACTGTTAGTCGACGTTGTGGGGTCAAGCAAGCACAACAATTTCATCATACATGCTGCTGAAACTAGTTATTGGCAAATGAATCCAGCAGAATCGAAATGAGTATTTTCAGCACTGCTCGTTACTATTAATATCTCAACCACAAAACAATTTCATTCAAAATTGAGAGTACAGATGGGAACTTAAAATCCGATTATCTTACCGATGGGCGAGGAATGCCAGCGCATCTCCAAAGCCGGAAGGATTTGAGAAATGACCTAGAAATGTCAATATTTCATCGTCTACATCGAATACCACCCATTATAAATCCCATCAATGTTGCATCGTTTGTTTGGGCAAAATTATGCTGGAATGGCAAATCGGAAATCGTTTCTCAGCATATTTTAATGGAGTTGATGCGAGCGGTGATGCATAATGAAGTCACAACGGGTGGGTTCTGGCTTATTCTGAAAGACGATTATAGCAAAGTAAAGACAGGATTGCAAACAGAAACAGCGGTGGACGTAGAAGTGGTTTCTGGATCAACTTGCTTTTTTTTTTATCTCTGGATATAATACAAATGGCTATGCTATACTGTGAAGTAGAAATTGATTTATTTGAGACTAGGTATACTCTTAGAAGGGATTGCCACAGTATTTATTGTATGTATGGAATTTCTGTTTATAATAATTTATGATTGCATTGTTAAATAATAATTGCAGTTGTCTGTAGGGTTACAAATTCTTTTCACAATTTCGAATTGTCTCTTTGGTATATAGGGGGTATAACTAGAAAATGAGAATTTTATCTAAGAGCCATAACAAAAAGACTTGTTTTAAGAAAGGAAAACTGATGGATATATTTTGAAGGCACGCCTCTTAACTTTAAAAAAATAATGATGAACATTTGAATACGGTCCGTCATCAGCTGTTCGACGAAGCTTTGTCCTGATGATTGAACAGAAGTGTTGTACAGCTTCTTTATCAATTTGGCGAATGCATCTTTTGAAACTATTGATCAGTTCTTTGTAGTGTTTGGCCCTCCCGTTTTTATGTACAGTCAAATATCCAAAGAAATCTTTAATCGGGCAACTATGGGGAAAATTTGTTGGATTGCTGTTTTTGGTGCATACAATCTGTTTTGGTTTTCCAAAAAGGATTGTGTTTTTCTTAAACTTATATTTTACATTCGGAGATGCAGTAGAAATGTTATCAGAATAATATCGATTGTTTCCTGTGGATGTGTGTTTTTGATAGAGGGAAGAAGCTTTCATCATCCAAAACAAAACATTTCCCGGCATAATTTCGGGTCATCCAGCGGCATTAGGATTTATGGTTGATATCTGTTGCTCTGTGTATTCTAGTGCTCTTGATTTCTTGTGGCAAACTATTTCTATATTCTTCGACGTCTAACAGATATAAGGTTGCGTAGTCTTGAACTTTCATGCTGCATCAGATTTACTAATCGAATCTTCGTTGTTTAAAGTAATATGGAGCAATCTAAGTCCTTTCTTGTCCATTATTTTAGCCGGCCTCCCACTAACACTCCTACGAGTTCCAAAGTACGCCCGAATACGATAGACGGTTGAAACTGGAACATACTCGGTTTTAAAATGGTTCACAGTGAACTTTTTCCCGTGATTTATGTTCGTCTGATAGTATTGTACAATCCGCTCGCTTCGACGGCAATTTGAACACAACGGAACAAGTTGGCAAAAACAAAACATGCGATTATGTCGAGGAGACAGCGAGGATTGGTTCACATGATTTCTCTTTTCTCTGTACACACGGCCAGCCGTTTCAACTCAGATTTGAATCATATTTGACTCACTTTCGTCAAAAGTGGAGTCACTCAAATTTGAGTAAATGTTACTGGCATTGACAAGTCGACAAACCAAAAACATCCATCTGATTTGAGTCGATGTTTTTGATATGTTGACTTGTCAATGCCAGTAACATTTACTCAACTTTGAGTGACTCCACTTTTGACGAAAGTGGGCCAAAAACGACTCAAAAATGTGTTGAAACAGCTGCCCGTGCACGTTTTGGTTTGATATGAGAGAGTTAAAATCATTCTCTTATTTTAGCTATACCCCGTTATGTAGATATCTGCGATCGACTTAATTTGACGAAGACTATATAATGTGAGAAGTATAATTTTTAATTTGAGCAAGAAATTAAGTTTTGTACGATTTTTTTTTAAATTTTTAATGACCAAACAGAAAAGTGACAATTTCCCGTCTAAAATTTACTCTGACGATAGTGAAGGTAACAACTCAGAAGAGAATTTATATGCGAACATTTTTTTCAAAAAAAATATTAGAACATATTCAGAACCAGATCACAATTGTGAATACTCGGCAACCAAATTTTGGTCGAATTTGGGAATTATTCTCTGCCCTGCTCTTCGGTTCAGAAAGGGGTATGGGCGCGTTCTGTCGAGTTGGTCGCGGTAGATTTCATGTGTGAATAGGCTGCCACATAAACGTTCAAAAGTGCCTGAACCAAATGGACAGCTTGTAATGACCACTTGAAGATGCGATGGGGGATCATTGTCCTGATATTCCCAAATGTAGCATGTAGTAAAAATTTTCTTGTCTTTTGGGTAAACGAGTGGAAACTCCTCGGGAATGATCTCTCCTATACATCCGTCGAACCATTCTAAACGGCCGTTGTGAGAATATCACCATGAAAATCTCACATGCGCATAGCATGTTACTAGTTTCACTCGTATTCGAGATCCGATCCAACGAAATATTTCCTCGGCTTTGTTCTTTTTCTCTAGTGAGTATCTGTAGCAATGTTCACGTGAGTTGTGAAGTTTGTTTTTTATAAGTATTGTGCCGCCGCAAAAGTCTAGTGGTAGGAAACTTCTGCTGGAATGGCCTGACGCATTAGGATAAATTCAACCCAAACTCCCCGGCCACACAATCATCATGCGGGATGTCATTTATGCGACATATCTTTCTGTCTAGATTTCATTTCCATGAAATGCGCAGTTTGCTTTTCAAGAACGAATGTGGTGTAAAGAAATAGAGTAAAAAAAGTTCTGATTTTATTCGTATCCTCGCGTCGGTGACTCGAGTAGAAAAAGTTCGCGATGTTTCATTCTCTCATCCCAGAAAGTTCACTCAAGAAACGTTGGCGTGTGAAACTAGCTACGGGAAGTTCTCAAGTGAAAAGGTAGTGCACGATGAACTGATATTTTTGTGAGATTTTCATCACTGCTCTGAACATTCAAACATTGTTCATTATAATACAACAATAAAGAGAACCGTAATATGCTAGGTCTTATAAATCGATTTCGCTATAATTTACGTAATCCATACACAATAAAAAAACACTGTACGTTGCTAACGTCAGATTATAATTTGAATATTTTAGCATGGTTTGGTTCCCTTTCTCAATTACACATGAAAATAAAATAGAATCAGTGCAAAAAAAAGTTCTTATTACACGCGCTTCGCAAGTTGGGTTGGATTGTATTTCCTTTACGTATGAAGCTCAATGTCAACATTCAACATTCAAACACTGGAAGAGCTTCGAGAATTTGCGATGGTTTCATTAATATTATTGTCTCACATAGAATTGACTCGATAGTACTATTATCAAAATTTAACTCCTATACACGTTATTTAAAGCATTGACAGTTATTTTCAAGAAATTACCATCGTATGAACTACGGAAAATGTTGATCCATTAATCAAATGATGGCCACTTACAATTAACATTGCGATAGTATTAATTTTACAATGTCCAAAACTAAATTAAGGCAATATTTCCGCGCGCATTAATAGCTAGGAGGATTTTATATCTAGGGATATCCCCGTTCATACTATATTGTATCAATTTTGAATTGAAACAACTTAGCGTCTGTGATTACACTGATATCGTTTTTTCTTTGTATTCTCCCATACACGGAGTAACGATCTATGATGATGATGTTGTTTGGGAAGGAAATTGTTTCCCATCTCCATGAGCCTCTAGGAGTGGGCAGCACTTTTTTGCTAGAACAAAGTTGTGAAAAGATAGTGTTCATAGTTCCGTTAGAGTACGGTAAGCTGTGAAGATTGAAAAGAAGTAGTTTTGAAATTGAGCGGAGGGCATTATGAGGTAGTATTTCGAAACAAACACACAATCCTTTGTCAAGCATCCCCATGCGGAGTAGGTCAAAAACGTATCCACCACCTTGACTGGCAAAAGAATGTTATTGAAAATGCTTCTAACGAATTGTCTGTTTACAATCCCAAATCCCCTCCATGGGAGAGAAACTATCTGCCTCTTTTTGGCATACAACTTCGTACTATTTTCGAAATATAACCTCACAATGCCTTACGCTCAATTTCAAAACTATTTCTATTCAATCTTCACAGCCTGCCATACTCTAACGGAACTATCGATACTGTCTCTTCACAACTTTGTACTAGCAAAAAAAAATGCTGTCCACTTTTAGAGCCTCAAGGTGATGAGAAATTATTTCCTTCTTAAACAACATTGCTTAAGAATATCTATGCAACAAACCAGTCTACAAACTCGATTAACGACAAATAAAAATAAAATATGAATCTTTCGGCTTTTTGTCGGCATGAAAAAGTCACCTATTAATTAAACATCATCAAGCCTATGGTGTCATATATCATAAAATCATAGACTGAGTAAAAGTGTACACTGCCTTCGGCAAATTTATTCTTCATCAATAATTCTACTTGAAAAAAAATAAAAAAAAACATATGAGGCCTAATTGACGACCTAGAACATCCTGAATATTTAGAAGTTAAGAAAAAATAATTGCCTTATTAATACGCTTTGCGAGGAAAAAGGTTCAGAAGCGATTGTTTACAAATGTTGCTAGGCCCTATTCTATTGTTGGTCGAGACTTCTCCTATAGCAGTTTCTCAGTTGGTAATGTTCTTTCCCCGAAACAAGCAACTCATGGGATTCCGGATCAACTGCTGTGTTAATTCCACGTTATTTGCTTACACGTCCATTTCGAAAAAAGGTGTTTCACTTATGGGCCTCAATGGATTTGGTGTCTGCGATGAAAACATCGTATTGGTGATGATTTCGAATCTGCCGAACACCATTACTTCATCTTCTCGGACAGCCTTAGTTCGATTGAGGCTCTTTGATCGATGACACCTTGAAGACAGTTATCGTTTTAAAAGTAAGGAAACAGATAAGTATGTTGGTCGAAAGATCATATTTGATTACCATCGCTCTATTTCAGGCAATTAGAAGGCGGACTAGCTCGCAAAGGTGAGCGCTCAGGTAGGCGAAATGTATGAACAACAATGTTCACATGAAGAAATTTTACCATTGAGTACATCAGAGTACCCAACCGATTGGGACACCGGAAACATAGGACGGCTGTTACATTACATCATTCCTATTTTTACATCGGGGTTGTAGTTTATGGACCTGCACGTAATTCTTGGTTTCAACTGTGTAATGAGTGGGCTCATGTTCAACATCCACCTGTTAGATGCACATTGTTCAGACAGCTTGAGGAGCTTGCCACAACCGGCCGAACACAAAGGGGGAGCCCTGACCATATCACACAAAGTTAAAATGCTGGTGACAACTATGTGATGAAACTACAGAATCCTATTGCCATGTTTCTTAGTCCAACCATTAAACCGTGAGTAAATGGCCCAAGACCTACTAACCCTAATATTAAGTCACTCATTTGATTAGAAAATAATGAATTATCAGCTCCGTAAAGCTAACGCAAATGAGCCTGCTAAATAAATGAACTATAAATAAACGAGTTATATGCACATCTTTATCATTTTGACCATATTTACCTGTTTGGAAACTGTTCTGATAATGACGCCTCGAGAACACGACTTTTGTACACACCAGAAGCCCAAGGAAGACAACATTATGTTCCTATTAGAGATAAGATTGGATCTTACGACCTTTGTTATATGAAGGTGTGGCCTAGTTTGAATTGGAACGTAAACTATTGCGCATATATCGGCTATACATTAACAAAATAGTATTCTGTTTGAACACAAATTTTCGACCTTATGTGAACCTTAGAGAAGAAATTTGCGGACTTTTCCCGGAATACTTTTCATCATCACCGGCGCACATTATTCTCATCGATCGTTTGGCAATCTTATTCCACTTGGTTTTCAATTCATTGATGCTTTTGACGACACTGCCATTCACCTTCAGCTTCCTCTTCATAATTGCCCAAAATCTCTCTATCGGTCTGAGCTGGGGACAGTTTGGTGGGTTGATTTCTTTCGGTATAAACTGAATCCCGTTGGTTTCATACCACTTTAGCACTGTTTTACTGTAATGACAGCTTGCAAGATCCGGCCAAAACATGACAGGTTCATCGTGGGATCTGATGAATGACAATATTCGCTTTTAGAGACATTCCGTTCTGTACAGCTCTGTACATGTCTTATCAGTGATGAAAACCTTGGTCTTTCTACCGCAACAACAGATGCCTTGTCAAATAATGTAATTTCGTGCAAATTTATCTGCAAACCATGTAAAATGTAACCATGTAAAATTTACCTGTTTGAAATCGGCCTTAGGTTTCATCATCCATGAGGAGACAACTGTTGAATTTTGTCAACACCTGATTATACAGTTTTCTGGCACGGATTTTGGCCACATTGTTCTGTTTTTGATCCCTATTCGGTTGTCTACAGGCCCGGTATGACTTGAACCCTTCCCGGAGACGAATCCGTTGCACGGTACTGCGTGCGGCGCGAAACTTTTTGGCCAAATCGCGGTCTGAGATGTTGGGGTTTGCCTTAATGTTCTTGATGACTTTGTTCCGCAGTTGACGGTTGCCAGTACCCACCCGACGCTTGCTTTGAGGCTTGCAATCCGTCGAAAAAGTTTCTCTGTACTTTTTAAACATGCCACATGGTATTTCGGGGAAAACCCAACACTTTAGCAAGTTTTGGCCCTGACCACAAAGGGTCTTCCAAATGATTGCGCACAATTATCTTTCTTCTTCCTTCTTCCATTTTGTGTTTCTCTGAAACACATTCGAACTGCACCGCACAAAAACATCTGATGTTGTTATTGTTATAGGGAACACATTAGATGCCATAGTTTTCAAATCCGACCACTAGGATCACTTTTAGAATCAAACATGTCTGTTCCAATACGAAATGGGCCACACCTTAGCCGATTTGTGTGTTTCTCCAAATGTCAAGTATACTGTTTCTGTTTTTCTTGCTCTGTTAGGTTTTTCTTATCTTAGCCCAATGGTCACAACAACTGGCCGAATATAGAAATGGAGCCCTGACCGTATCGTACAACGTCCTAGTGCTGTCAACAGCTCTCTGATCAGCCTACAGAATCTCATTTCCATGTTCCTTTGTCCAATCTATTCTCCAAATGCGACTTCTTTTAACCTCGGGTAAACCATCATAGTCCTGCTAAACCTAGTATTAAGTCAGTCTTGATATAAAAAAAAGCAATGAAAACATCGGCTTGAAATAAAAACTTAAAAATACCGTCGCTAATATATTCGTCTTAAAAATAAATCTACTACTTCAACAACCGTAAAAATAACGTTTGACAATCGGTAACTCTCGGATAGCTCGAACACAGTTAGCAAATCGAGGGGTAATAACAAAGAAATAATGTTGACATGATAACTTCATAGCCATAACTTTTTCTGTTCATTTTGGTCATGGCCATAGAGAAAACTTTTCACGCTATTCTACGTTAGGAGTAGCTGTAGGGGTATTAGGGGCATGATGGTCGTTTTAGGCAGATTTTCATTTGTAGCAGATTTAGCAACAATAGTATTACAAAATATTCACTTAATTCCGTTACTTTTCTATAGCATTATAAGCTCCTTTGATTTGGAGCCAAAGAGAAAAAAAATTTAGATGAAAAATTAATTTAATCATATTCTGGTCAAGCAGGCTGGCCGAGAACGATTGGAGCATATTGAGCACCCTACCTAGAAGAGGACGAATCATAACGCATTTCGGGTCGAGAAGCCTTTTTCAGGTTTAGTATAACAGTATTTGGTAAAACATTCATTTGTCGATGAACGAGATATATTTTCCACTATATATCAATTACCTAAAACAAATGTCAACTAAAGTATTGAAAAATAGTATCGAGTTTCAATTCAAGCTCCATGATTTTTGGTGAATATAGAAAAGAGTGCTCATTGTGCCCCTAATACCCCTACAGTAAATATATATATAGTTGCTCATTTTTTACACGCATATTCTTCAATTGGATTTCTTTGTGTAAGAAAATCTCGCACAGACTCTGCAAGCAGAGCCAAACGTTGTCATGTAGTTTAATTGAGGAACAATGTAAGAATAACTGCAATGTATCCTACACTTCGTGCTTTCGCTTCTTCTTTCTTGGCATTTCAAGCATTCAATGTTTGCTCACCGCATAAGCTTATTACTGGCTCTCAACTAATGCTTCTAGATGCTTTTCCTCAATCATTCGGGCGTGGATTTTTCCCCAGAAAACTCCTAGATCAGGCCAAGAATCGAACTCAACCACCTCCAGCTTTGTAGTGGCGCTTTTACAGACTGAGCCAAAGGAGGAACTTGCTTTCACAGGAATAGTGAATGAAGTTTTCTTTTCTCCATCATATTGCAATAAGCTAAGTACGATTGGTTGGGGTGATAGCATTTTTTGCCCTGTTAGAACACTTTATCTGAATTGAGACAGGAAGCGTGAAAATGAGGTTTTCCGAATTGCAGCACTTAATGCTTTTAATAACTTTTTTTTATTGGAGTACTTACGAAGATAAACGTGAAAACATTTTTAGCGGTTTATGAAGTGTAGTTGTACGTTATCGAAGCCACAGTTTTATTCTCCTTTGTTATAAGTTAAATCACAAACGATTAAAACAGATAATGTGAAGTATTTTTGTTTTCCAATGAATCATCAGAGGCCCTTTTTCTACCAACCAAAAGGCGTTTTACTTAACAAATATCATCATTGAAAAAAAAGGAACCTCACCTGTCCGATACATTCGATTCCCGTTGGTGATCTTCAGTTGATTGGAGATTAGCTAACGATGTTTTGTCTATAACAAAACTTGTATAACCTTTCTGTATGTTTTAGAAAAATCAACCTATTTGCGCCTATATCTCCGGGTTTCTTAATATTTTTCTTTCCGAGCTACTTCTAACATTTGTTCACTTCGTTTTGATCTACAAGGGAACGTCCATTAATTACGTCACGCAAAAATATTTTTTCCACACCCCCCCCTGATGATGGTTCGATGTTTGGCTCGACCACTTTTTTCTTAGAAACTTTTCTTTTAAGCTTTACGCAGGGTAAATGATTATGGTTATTTAGGTTGAGGTTTGATTTACTCGTGCACTTAAGAAAAAAAAACAAGAGCAGTTTTGGCAACGCAACGTATTGGATCGACGAAAGCTCGCGTTATTGGGTATTGTATTTTTTTAGAAATGTAAAATGATGCTTTGTTGCTCGCTCGTTTGTAATCACAGGACTGAAGCGACTGTCATCCACGAACAACAATCGTGAAACCGAAAAATTGGTGCTGCGTGTGGTGCTAATTTGACAGCTCGGTTTTCTTGAAGGCTGTAGGCAGCAAACACAATATACGCGGTGGAAGTTGGCGTAATTTTCGTCAATTTGATTCGAGAATAAAGTATTCCGTGTTGTAATTAGTGCAGTGATTATCACAATGATAGTATTTTTTCATTGTTTATCAGCCAGCTATAATAATGTTTTATCTACTTTACTGATACTAGAAGGTTGATAGAAGAAATATTATAAGGAATTATAATCCACTGTGAACCGAGCTTAAAATGTTCAAATCGTCACTAGCGCCACACCAAAAGTAGCAGGCTTCAAGAACTAACGCCTGCTTCAGTCCTCTGTTTGTAATCCGGCTTAGCACGTTTTCTTTTAAGCGTATAATGTCTGGGTGTAGTAGTGTGCCGTCTGGTAATGTGTGAGTGTGTTTTGAATGAAAATATAACAAACAGCTGTAAAAAGATTGAAAATTGTTAGCCAGCTTTTTTACACGACAACAGACAAGATGGGTGTGTGTGTGTGTTAAACGTCACTAGGCCAAATTGTTTTAGTTAAAGGGCGATACGGTCAAAATTTGGTCAATATCAACTTGACGTATTTCTTTCAATTTTGCATTTAAGGAACCTGAACACCCCTCATTTCGAAGGTGTGTGTGTAGAATGTTGCTCCTATTTTGATTTTGGAATTCACTCTTCAGTTGTCAAAATGCCGTCCAAGCAAGAAGAGCAGCGTATCAAAATTTTGTTCGTGCATCGCGAAAATCCGAGCTACTCGCACGCAAAGTTGGCAAAATCGCTAAAAGTTGCCAAATCAACCGTTACAAATGTAATTAAAGTGTTTGGGGAACGTTTGTCGACAGCCAGGAAGTCTGGATCGGGGTGAAATCGCAAACCGGAAGCCGCTGAGACGACAAAGAGAGTTGCCGGTAGTTTCAAGCGAAACCCTAACCTATCTCTCCGAGATGCCGCTGATTAGGCGAGTTTTCAATGACGAGAAATTCGTGGAAAAAGCAACAGTTAGTTAGGCCCTAATGAAAAATCTTTGTCGAATTATCTATTGTTTAAACTATTTTTTGTTAGTTGCCGTGAGTGATCGAGTATGCACAGAAATAAGATCATCAAAGTTCCTGATGAGATGTAATCGTCCGTACGGTATTATTGGTGGTTTTTTTTTATCAAATTTTATTCATATTTTATCTATATATTTTTTTAGAGAACCTCAATCGAATCAACCTCAGCAAAGTTATCGTTTCATATATACATTAAACAACAACGAAAATCTTCAAATCATAAATCTTAGTTAAAAAATAAATCCAATTAATCGCGGTCTTTTCAAGGTTGTTTGGAATCACGATTCTATGGATGGGGAATTTGCGGTGGGAATTTTAAAAACTGTTAACAAATCAATAGTTTTCTGAAATCAAAAACATCAAATAACAATTTCTGAATTAAACGAATTGAGCTCGAAGAAGCAAGCGCTATTGGGAATATTCGACGAAGGGCTGACATCTTGTTATAAACAAGTGGTTCAAAGCCGAGAAGCGAGTTTGAGTATTCAACTCAAAAAGCTTCTCAAAGCTATTTATCACATGGGGGTTCATAACTTTACATCTGGTGAGGAGTCGGAAAGAAAATTCTGAATACCGATGAGCCTGAAGACATAGAGTGAGTTATTGCTGCAGCTCAATTTTGTTCGGTTGTGATTCCTAGAAAACAATATCAGCTCAATTTCTCCATAGAAAATTCAATACTTAGCTCTCGATCCAAGTAGACAAATTGTCTGAGGTATTGCCATATGAGAGGAGTGTAAGAGAGAGAAAGTTCTACTATTGCAGAGAGTTAGCTGATCTCATCTATCGTAGTCGCAGTTTCGCGAGGAATCTGGACAAACTTTTCGTGTGAACTTGAGGATCCATTGGTCTGAGTACTCCCGATCAATGTTCGCATTGTTTTCCAAAGAGTGTTCATCGACTTTTCAAGCGATAGCCCGTCCACGAATTGTCGCTAATAACCACGTTTCTTGGCATTAAGAACTTAAGTTAGCGATCGTGAGCTGTATGTATTTCGAAGTGCTCATGTGTTCCCCGTCTACGAAACATTCAAACGAGATGGTATTTATATGGTTAACCTCGGTGCATTGCTGATTCAATCATGGAGAAGGAGGTTTCCTGTGAAATGACGTTCCTGAAACTGGTCGAGTTTGACCTTGAAGCGCGGTATCCAAGATCAGGTTAGAAAAGAAGTTATATTCCTCCAGCGGTGAAAGCTCTTCTATTGTCATTACGGCTTTATCTACAGCTGCCATGAACTTTGTCCAATCGATATTACGGGAATTGTTCTAGTGAAGTTGTCACAGAGATCATATATCAAAGAAGAATCATATATCAAAGATCAACCGTAAAGCAGAAAGGACCGACCAACCGCCTGCTGAGGCTCAAACTCGCCTCGGCAGCTACTCGTTCGATTTCCACTTCACGAGCTGGGATGTACACTCAGTAGCAAAAAAAAGGCGAGCAATATTTTGCTTCCAAAAAACGCTGCGGATTAAAATACGGATTTTTGAAATTGGTATGTCCAAAAATGACTTTTTCACATATGTTATGATAACTTCAAATTTATAAACTTCATCAACATAAAATTTGTGTCACAAATCATTGAAACATTAGTTATAGTGTTGTCAAATTTTCAGCCAAAAATATTGATAATTGACAAAGTTACAGAAGGTTGAACAACGCGTTTTTTGGAAGCAAAATTTGGCTCTGCTTTTATTTTGCTACAGAGTGTACACTCGATATTCTAGTGTAAAATTCTGTGAGTCAGCAATCTCATTTGTCTGCTTAAGGTTGGAGAGGACAGCACGAAGTCCATTAAATCTTACTTCTCTCTGTCAGCAGCTGTCAAGTTTTGTTTCAGTTTGGAGTTGGTTTTTTTCAAACACATTGTTTCACTCCGGCTGTGGAGTGAAAGTGCGCTTTTTTTCTAAAATAGTTATTGCTGGCAAATAAATATATATCCGCTTGGTCACGCAAACCAGCGTCTGACTGTTAACATTCACTACTTTATCGTACAGATCAGTAAAATAGGATAAGGGGCTGTTCATAAACCACGTAGACTTTTCTAGGGGGAAAGTCTCTCTCTCTCTCTCTCTCTCTCTCTCTCTCTCTCTCTCTCTCTTTCTCTTTCTCCAAAAATTGTTATTGCATTTTGTATTTTGCGTTTAGCTTTAATTTTGTGTTTTGTATCTGTATGTGATTTCAATCTGCCTTGGCGGAAGAGCGTTTACCCGGCCAGGCATGAATAACTTCATAACTAGCCTTGGTATTTAAGTGCGCTGCATAAGAGGTAAAATACAGGGTGTCCGAATATTATCCGTAAAACAAGATAGTCCTAACTATCTTTTATTGTTGGATTTAAAAATCCATGTTGTATTATTTGTTATAACAATATGTCTGCAAATTACAAGTTTTGTTTGTTTATTTCAAAATGGCCGTCTTATGCTGAGATGCACGCTTTTAACCATTTCGGGAAGTTATCCACGATGGCCGCGAGTTCTTCGACAGATATTTGTTCCAAAACCTTTATAAGAGACGATTTTAGATGTTCTAAAGATTGGAATCGGAAAAAAGGCGACTTTTTGTTTTGGGTGTAACTTTTTATCGCATGGGTAAACATTAATGAAATTTTGGGTAATACTAGTTTAGAGTGTTTTGTTTATGTGCAAAATTTTATCGAGACCTGTCAAGTAGTTTTCAAGATGCATTCGAAACAAGAAGAGCTACGCCAGCAAATCTTGGGCGCGGTGATCGATAATCCTGGTCAGTCGCACATATGGATCGGTAAAAGGCTTGGAATCCATCATTTCACCGTGTCTCGCGTTGTGAAGATGTTCCAAGAGACAAAGACCATCGAGCGGCTCGCCGAAGCGGCCGAAAACCGAAAACGGAATACCCTGAAAAGGCGCGGAAGATAAGGCTTTAAGAATAACCCGAACCTTTCCACCCGAGACGTGGCCAAAAAGTCAATTCGTCTAAGTGGTTCGTCCAGCAGCTAATGAAGCGGGCTGTTTTTTCTTTTCGGAAAAATTCAGTTACATCTGCGCGGCTCATACGGCTTCATTTTGAAAGATTTCACAAATCACAACTGCACCAAACTTACTGCGTATAAATACAAAGGCTCAAGATGTTAAACCATGTAGGCATGTTTGGTTTAATCCACTTGGTTGTATTCAGGTATGCCGACCAAGTCTTTACGGATAATTTGCAGATACCCTGTACCTGTGGATAATATCATAAAAATGTTCCCACAACCTTATTCCGAATACCTTCAATTTGTTAAGACAATCCAACTATAGTACCTCTCAGGTATTCCCAGGTATCCCAAATAACAAGATATTTTCCTTGCAATTTTATGGGATTTTGCTTAGGTATTTTACCACGTATGCTGTGCTCTTATAATCAAGGCCAGTTATAAAGATCAAAATTAGGTATTTGCTATTTTCTCCAGCTTGGTAAGGCTTTCAGTTGCACAGTGTATCGAACTAACATTCCTTCCCGTATTTATCGATATAAATAAGAACACCACACAGAAAAAAGAAACACTGAATTTTCTGCGTTATCTAATGCACATAAAGGAAATGCTAGATTTGGCAGAAAATAATGGGATATTTCATGTAAATTTAGGCCAGATAACGCCTAAATCTAGCCAGTTATATGAAAGATTGCAAACAATATCGTTGTTTACGCTCCTTTGGCTTGGAATACACGAGGGAAATTTTACGCCTTGTTAAAATTAATTATTTTTTCTGTGCAGTAGTTGCACATTGAGAATGATTCATTCATTACATTAACCTCTTACCTATGAACGGAACAATTTTTCATCAAACGAGCGGCTGATTGCCACTAAAAACCAGTGTACATATAGACTGTTCCAGAGAAGTATAAGCACACTCTCAAAAAAACAAAAAAAGTCATGCTTTTTTTAGTTTTAATAATTTTATTTGGCAAATCATATTTGTATTTGTGTTTCATATGATATTTTACTCCCGTTTAATCGAAAAATTTAATCATAGCCAAGACTCCTAACTTTTCCTCAAACATTACCCATTAGTTTCTGCACAGTGGTACTTCCCACCATTTTGACCAGTTTTGGCCAATCTTTTTTAAATTTTTGGATGTCATCCGCTGGTTTTATGAATTAACGAAGCTTTGCTTTGGTTAAAGCCCAAAAAGTCTCGATTGGCCGTGCCTCCGGGCAGTTCGGCGGATTCATATCTTTCGGCACGAAACATACATTTTGACTTTTGTACTATTCTAAAGTGTCCTTTGCGTAATGACATGACACCAAATCAGGCCAAAACTCTACTTAACCTTCGTGCTGCCTGATCATCGACAATAATCGCTTCTGGAGACATTCCGTAACGTATTTATGAGTGTTCATCGTCTCCGTTATGATGTCCGGACTAGATGTTTTACCACACTCGCATACTGCCTGCCAAACCATAACCTTCTTACCGAATTTTTCGGTGAAAATTGCCTTCTCCGTTTCGGGGATGTCTTTGTCTTCGCTTACAGTATAGAATTGTGGTCCGGGAAGCGTTTTGGAATCTTGTTCCACATACGTTTCATCGTCCATTATTATACAACCAGAATTTCTACACAATAACGCATCGTAGAGTTTGCGGGCCCGTGGTTTCAATGATGCGGCCTGTTTTGGGTTCCTTTTTGGTATTTTCTGCTTTCGGTATGTTTTTAGCCCAAGTCTTTCTTTGGCACGCATGTCGTTACTCGACGAGGTCCCTAGTTTTTTCGCAACATCCCGAACGGAATTCGCTGGTTTTCGCTTGTAGGCATCCCTGATCTTTTTATCGATATCCGGACTAACAGGACCGGATTTTCGACCACTCTTCGGCGCAGCCAAAACATGTTGAAATATTTCATTATATTCAAAGTGACCGTTAAAATAAGGGGTCCTTATATTTATGGAACAGTCTTTACTTAGTGTGATACAACTTCCATGTTAGATGAATTGGTGAAAAAAAATTGACTTCACAATTTGCGTTGTGAAAAAATTCTGAAGGTTCAATCTGAAACCATTCGAACTGGACCTTTCCATAACAGCTATGCCCCTCAGCTATCATGATAAAGGCATGGTTTGTTTTTTTGGTGTTGATTTTCACTTAAACTTGCAAAGCTTCTACAGTGAGGGTTAGCGCTCGAAAGGCTAGTCTTAATCCTCCGGCATCAATCATTCCCAGTGCTCTAATCCAAATCAAACACATTCGTGAATCGAGTCAAACCACCCGATGCTACTGGTCGGCAGGGCACAATCCATCGCATGAGTGAAAGGGGGGAAGAATATATTTAATGTAATTTGTTACAATCGCTTTCCGGTTGTGGCGAGCGTAGAATCTGTAATTCAACTCACGTGGCCTCTACGCCTGGAGTTTATCCTTAAGACCGTAGAGGTTGGAAGTAAGAACCACAGGAGGAGAAACAGAACTCTGCAAAGCTTGACGGCTGCTTCGTTCTACTCCGGGACACCGAACGATGGTGTTGATAAGCGATATCTCAACAGATCTCGACAAGCTATGGAGAAGATGAATACAGTGGGTGGAGAGGTACAACAAGAGCACGACTGACGGTGGTGGCGCAGGTTTGTGGGCTCATTGCGAGCCGAACGTGGATAAAAGCTCCTAAGCGGAAATGAATCGAGCGAGAAGAAAAAAATAACACGATGAAATTAATTGAATACAAAGTCAACACGAGAGAGGAATAATAATAAGATCTGTGGTTGCTAGGTATTTTATGGTTGTGTGCTCCTATGGCAAATGTTTGCAAAACAGATTGCACAGGTTTTACTTTTCAGCAGAGTCAGAGTAACAACAACTGCAATTGTTTTTAAGTCGAAAATATTCATGAATATGTTTAAAAAAATGAACAACTACTGATGAACTAACTTTAAATGTTTGAAACGAAGTAAGGGCTATAATTTAAAAATGCATTTCGAGAAAGTCTAGGGGTGCGTAATTTTGGGGCTCAAGCCTCTTAGTGTGATATGATTTGAGTACAGTTTGATGTTACAGTTTGCTCATAAAATCAATTACAATGCAATAGTTCAATGTAAATAGTTATGATATGAAATAATATTTAAACATTTTTGGAGTCAATGGGTTTTTCAAAAAGCCCTGAAGCTGAGATTAAGGCTCAATTTTCTTTGAAGTGTTTTCGAGAATTTTCTGACAACGCGCAATTCCATATCACAAAAAGCTCCCGTCATTCTGCTTCTTTTTCAATTCAACACAAAATAACATGACCTTTTCGCAATTCTAAATAATGATGCACCCAAAACAATTGCTCTTGACTGGGTTGGTAATGTGATACCGGTTAACTGTTCCACCATCATGGGAGAAGAAAATAAAAATATGTTTTGTCCTTCGGATGACACCCTTATGTAAGTGCATTTGATTGAAAACATTTTGAAAAATTCTTCGATGTTATCTTCATATTCAAATAGCCGCAGCCGGGTGTTTGGTACAACCGCTGCAATTGAACATATCGGGAAAAATAGATTCCGGCACAATAAGTGTGACATATGACAAACAACAAACATTCCTGATTTATTTCTCTGTTTACCCTGTGCTCAAGTCGAGCTTCTCATATTCTCCACGCGATGAATTGGAGTGGGACTCGAGCAGCTCCTTTGCCGATCGGATATTCAGATTTCGATCTCCTTCCCCACGTTTTTTTCAGCTACACGAGCTTTCCTGCTTCTTTCACCACCACCACCGTGGCAATGTACCAGTTGAGTTTCTTGTATAGCTTTGGACTGGAAATGAACACACCGGTCTAGGAGGCACAAACATTGAATCAGGAAAAAATACGGGAAAAAGATCCAAATCTATCGAAATGTGTTGTTCTCCTGCGCGTCACGATATTGTTTGTCGTTGCGGAAAATTCAATTGAATTTCTCATTTCTCGTCGTCTCCACGTGGTTCGCAGCAGACCTATCTTATGCTGCCTACTAATAATGCACCAAATGGTTATTGTTTTCCGATTTGCAGGCAAGCGGAAGCATGGGAAATGAGAAAAAGGAAAGATTGCCTTCCCTCTGGAAGCTATGTATGAGAAAACAAATGGAGTAGGATTACGCTCACTGGGGGACTCGGCTGTGATGCATCGGTGGGGTAGAAAGGTATCTGATAGCTTAGTAGAAGGAAATTGCGGTCTATTATTGTAAAAGTATTGTACTCACTGATTTGATTTTCATAATGCATTCATGGTAGAAAAAACCTAAATGTATTCCAGAAATTTCACTTGGTATGATTATAAATCAGGTCCGTCAGTATTGAGTATGTGTAAGGGATTCTCAAATTCATTTCAATGTTTTTATTCCCTATAGAATAAGCAATCAAAAAGTGCTCTTAAGAAAAGCCATGTAAACAAATTGGTAAGCACAGATTGCACAGATAGTATTTCCATATGCATCAATTGCATGGAAAAAAATACATATGATCCATGAGAATTTCATTATAATTAGTAGTTTTGTTCTTAATAGGAACATTTGACCGTCTTTTTAATTTCTCGATTAGGCTTCAACTGTCAGTGTTAGGGGGGTTCTAAAATTTTGGAATTGAAACAAATGGTGTTTGAAAATCAGTCTCAATTTGAAAATATGAAACATTTTCATTCTTTGTTTTGATCGTTTTGTAAACAGAAGAGACTATAGCTGAACATTTTTTATCCAAGCATTTGAACTTTTTTACATTATATGTATATAATGTTGACCGACCGTTTATGGGTAATTATAATTATTATGAGTTATGAGTTATGAGTTATAACTTATGAATTTACAAAGTCTCATATTTCTCTTCAAGGCTCTCATGCGTTTTCAACACTTAGGTCACTTTGAATCTCTATGAGTATAAGTTAACATTAATTAATTTATTTTAGTGGTTCATATTTGGCTCGAGGATGACTTATTTTAATTTAGTTAAATGATACTATTTAACTGTTTTGAACACAGTGAAAAATTGGTTTTGGATCAAATTCGTTTATTAGTTCTTGTCGGGTTTACTGTAGGTATACTAATATTGGGTTTAAGGATAGTAGATATACAGTTTATCTTGGTTGAGAGTTTATTACTCTATTTAATCATACAGATGTTGCATCAATTCTATTTAAGCAAAATGCATTGAGCTGATCGGAGTATTTCGGATCTAGTTGAAGAAGCAACACTGGAGTTTGTGGACATATTTTTGAAAAAAAAGGTGTATCACCACACAATTTCATTGCTGAACAGCAAGGAAGATATTAAAAAAAAAAGTTAAACATAATTTGATAGCGATGGATTGCATCATAATTTGAGATTTATCGAAAAATTCCTCATTTGTTGTTCAAGACATTATAAAGGATGTTTCGATCAAAATTAGATCGACTTAAACTTGACGCATTTCCTTTCCCACATTAAAAAACGTTGCACACCACTCATTTTGAAGATGTGTGCGTATAGTATCATGTTTCTATTTTGATTTTGAGATTAGCACTTTAGTTATCAAAATGTCGTCGAAGGAAGAGAAGCAACGCATCCAAAAATCCAAACTACTCTCACGCCAAGCTGGCAAAATTGTTGAATGTGGCTAAATCAACTGTTACCAATGCAGTGAAAGTGTTCGGTGAACGATTGCAGACAGCCAGGAAACCTGGATCGGGAGGAAATCAAAAGCCGGAGGAAACAGCGACGACAAGAAGAGTTGCCCGTTGTTTTGAGCGGAACCCCAACCTCTCCGTCCTAGTTGTGGTAAAGACGCTGGGAGTTACGCCTTCAACCGTGGATAGAGCTCAAAAATTAGCTGGACCGTCGACTTACAAGAAAGTGTTGACTCCAAATCGCGACCATAAACAAAGCACGATCGCGAAAATTGTACACAACGATGCTGACGAAGTTTGATTGCGTGGTACAGGACGATAAAGCTTACGTCACGGCAGACCCAGTGAACAAGCGAACGGTACAGTTCGTTCGGTCCGCTTTCCGTTGCTTTGGAAGCTTTTCACGAGTTGATTCAATTCTTAAGTTTAATGTTTTTCGCGATCGCGAGTGAAATCGAGTCCTGGTTCTTAGAAGAAAAAGTTGTGTGATAAGCAGTGCAACAACGCCATTAATTGCATACTAGCAATATTGCCACGATCGAAAAGCCATATTGGTCCGCATATCGATACGGCACGCACACCAGCAGTCCATCGTGTGTAGCGTGCATTCGTTCATCTGCTAACCACCACCGACCAGCAACATCATCATCATCGTTCAGCTCCACGCCTATACGGCACGGTCACTCATGTCGGTAGCAGCAGCACATTCGTCGCCCGGCTGCAGTAGATCCGTGATACATATAAGATAAGTTTTTGTTTCCTTCTCTTCTGAATACAAGAAGCGTTATTTTTATAGTGTGTGTGTGTGGTGAGTGTGCGGGAGTGATTGAGAATGTGTGTGAGAGTGTTCTTAGCTTTAGTTTTTTTTTCTGTGTTTAGTTATATATAGATTCAGTGGTTGAGCGTCATAAGCTCCCACGAACGAGCCAAGGATGATTTAACGCAAGATGAATGATCTGTGGCAGGGATGTAGCTCATAAATTTACCCGATCACGTGCTTATCCAGATAGTTCAACTGGTCCATGGGTTGTCTATTTTCAGCCCAAATCGAAACCTCTGAAAGTTTGTCAGATTTCTGATGATCTGACGAAGTGGTTCTCGGCCGTGACCGAGATAATTAAAGTCAGACCCAATAAACTTCGGGTCGTTGTGTCCAACCTCAAGCAAACTAATGAGATTGCTGTCTCCCAGCTCTTTACTCTAGAATATAGAGTGTATATCCCAGCCCGGGGTATTGAAATTGAAGGTGTGGTCACCGATACGAGTCTGACCCCTGAGATCCTGCTGAAGCGGCGGTTGGTCGATTTAAAAACCCTCTGCTTCTCCAGTTCAGATACTGGATGTGCGCCAACTAGGCTCAGTATCGACCAATAAGGGCAAAAGTTCTCACCATCAGGCTCGTTTCGCGTGACCTTCTCTGGCTCAGCCCTTCCTCAATACGTCGAGTTGGGAAAACTTCGACTACCTGTGCGATTGTTTGTACCTCGGGTCATCGATCTGCGAAATGAAGCAGATGGGATACGACCTCCCATTGCGGCAATAAGGCAAGCTGCTCCAACTGCGGGGAGAAACACGAGGATGGCGCATGCAGGCAGACAGCACATCAAAATGCGCTTTCTGTAAGGGAACTCCTCCCTCATGCTCTCTCGGCGTGCCCGACGTACAAACAACGCGGGGAAAAATTAGAACGCTCGCTAAAACAGCGTTCCAGGCAATCTTCGCCGAAATGGTGAAAAAGGCCTCACCATCACCCGATGCCAATACAAATTCCTTTGCTCTCTCTGTCAGATGACGAGTCTGACTTTGATTCGGCTGAAGAGGGAACATCGTTCACTTTTCCGGAAGGTAGCTTCAAGGAGCGAAAACGCGTCTGCCCACGGAAAATTGCTGAAAAGAAGCTCCGAGACCAGCTTGCCCAATTCAAGAAAAGGTGGAAAAAAGGAAAATCCTAGTCCACCTGGTTTCCGTAGTACCAACTACATCCAGGACTTTCCATCTCTCCCGGGGACATCCAAACCCCTGAAGCCCCAATTTTAAGAACAGAAGCCCCTCCTCTAGTGGGCTGTTCTCATTTGATGAAATTGCCGAAGGTATCTTTAAGTACCCTCAAATTTCTGACCCTCTTAAAAGCATTATTTTGGCAATGCTTCCAACAGTGAAGACTTTTTTGAAACAATTGACAATTAAGTGGCCCCTCCTTGCAGCAATCATTTCCTTCGATGGATAATATTCCAAATGAGGTCGGGGATTTGATCACTGTTCTACAGTGGAATTGTCGAAGTCTTGTTCCTAAATTGGAATCTCTTAAATTTTTAGCTCACATCACTGGTTGTGATGCATTCGCTCTTTGTGAAACATGTCTCTCTTCCGAAATCAATCTTCCGTTTCATGATTTCAATATTTTTCATCTTGATCGTGAGGATTCGCGTGGAGGGGGAGTACTTTTGGGGATCAAAAAGTGCTACTCCTTCTATAGAGTGAATTTTCCTCCAATTCCAGATATTGAAGTTTTCGCATGTCAGGTTGTTATTAAAAATAAAAGCCTTTGCATTGCTTTTGTATATATTCCTCCTAGAGCCTCGATAAACCGAAAACAACTTTCAGATATTTGTTCGGTCGTTCCTTCTCCACGGTCATCGGAGATTTTAACTCTCACGGTACAGGCTGGGGAGAACTGTACGATGACAACCGGTCTTCCCTGATATATGACCTCTGTGACAACTTCATCACGACAGTTCTTAGCAATGGTCAGTAACACGTTTAGCTGGTAC
>JASCZW010002513.1:0-14657 GCA_034211315.2 Aedes japonicus
TCATTCCAGTTTTACCAAGCGACACGATCGGTCGTGTTTTTCGCACCTCGCAGTAAAAGTTTTTTCTCCCGTTTTTTCCCTCGCCCGCTTTCTCGCGATTGCGTGTTCGGTTCACAACCTATCGCCTACGCTTGCTCATCTTTGGTGGTGGCAAAGCAGCAAAAAGTGCTTCAAAGTTCGGATACATTTCTGCTCGACCTATTGTTGTGGCAATGGGTCGAAAAATCGACCAACGGTGACATCCGCTCCCGAAACATTACCGCAACCGGGCAGCTCAAGCGGCTGCGCCACGATGACGCCGGATCCAGTGGATCGCAACGCTCGTCTACTAGCGAGCAATCAATTCGCCGTGCTTCCGATCCAGGAGGTGCCGAAGAAGGTGAAGGTCCCCCGCTCTTACCACATCGAAGGACATTGCTGCACTCAGGACCGAGCTTGCAGCTATCAAAATCCATCCGCTGTACAGGCTGTGCAGTAATGGATTAAGATGATGTGCTCGACGGAGGCTGACTACCGTGCTGTCGGCGCTCACTAGTCGCGAGAAAACACGAGTTCTACCACTCGCGACGCGCCCGGAAGCAAGCCATTGAAGGTGATTCTGCGTGGCCTTCCAGAACTCACACCGAGTCAATCTTCGCAGAGCTGCAGCGGCGGCACTAAAGCCTCGGAGGTGCTTCCCATCAGGCGCCAGCAACACGGTAACTACCGGGACCAGCTCTATCTGGTCCACCTTGAGAAGGGATCCGTCACGATGGCGGAGCTGATGAAAACACGGGCCCTTTTCGACGTCATCGTCGAGTGGGACCGGTATCGTCCGCGACAGCACGACGTGACGCAATGTGGCAACTGCCTTGCGTTCGGCCATGGAACTCGCAACTGCCGCATGAAGCCGCGATGTAGCGAGTGCCGAGCCCACAGTACCAACGATTGTGCCCCGATGGAAGAAGGTGCGGTACTGAAGTGCGCGAATTGTGGCGCAAACCATGAGAGCAGCAATCGTACCTGCCCCAAACGTGCTGAATTTTTGGCGATCCGCGAAGTCATCTACCAAGTCTCGGCCTGCTCTCGCCGTCCACCACCTCCGATGAACGAGGAAAATTTCCCGTCACTTCGGTATCAGGTGCCAAACCTACCGCCGATCCCATTGAATCACCGCCAAGCAAACCACCCGTCAGCTTCGGTCCATCATCGTTTCGCGGCAGCCGCCGCCGCCTCCAACCCGACTCCTCCTCCCGGCTGGGGCAATGCGAGTCGCAGTACCTTCACGCAACCACCCGTCGATGGACAGCTCTACAACTCCGGAGCAAATGGTGGAGTTCGTGCAAGAGCTCTATCGCCAACTACGTTCCTGCCGCTCCAGGAGGAACAGCTCAAAGCCGCCACATCCGTGACGATGACGTTCATTTTTAAATATGGACCATAATCGCTCCATCAACATCGTAAATTGGAATGCTTGTTCCATCCGGAACAAAACCGTTGAGCTCGGTGACTTCCTTAACAGGAAGGCCATCGACATCGCCATCGTCACCGAGACACACCTCAGGCCCGAACTCACCGTTATTATCCCAGGATACCGGATTGTGCGACTTGATCGTGGCGGCCCTAGTGGAGGAGGAGTCGCGATCGCCCTGCGCTACAACATCAACTGCAATCTGCTTCCGAGCTTTCAGCTGCAGACTATCGAAGCCATCGGGTCGAAGTCGAAACTGCCGTCGGCCCAATCACCATCATCGCGGCCTATTGTCCCAAGCAGGCCAGTACCAACAACGGAACAACAACGGCCCTACGAAACGACATCCGTAAGCTAACTCGGAGGCAGGGGCAGTTCATCATCGCCGGCGACCTTAATGCGAAACACGAAGCCTGGGGAACACCCGGCGGAATCGGAACGGAATAATTTTGCAGGAAGACCTGGAAGAGGGACATTACACCGTCCTGGGCCCGGATACTCCCACCCGGTTGAGCCGATCCGGGGTCCATTCGACAATCGACATCTTCTCACCAACATGGGAACAACATCGCCCAGCCGATCGTACACCAGAGCTCAGCTCGGACCGCTATCCGGTGGTGGCCGAGTTGGCTCCTCGGTCAACCGGCATCGAATCACCAGACGGAACTACCATCGCGCCAGTTGGGAGAGGTTCCGACAACACGTGGATGACAATATCGATTTCGACATGCGCCTTGATTCGGTTGATGACATCGAACGACAGCTGCAGAGCATCGAGCAAGCGATCTCCGAGGCCGGGAGCAACATGTACCAGGTGATTGATCAGGTGAGTGACTCTGTACATTGATAGACCCACTAAAGATTTAGTACAACTGCGAAACGCCATTCGAAGGCAATACCAGCGAACTGGTTTGCCAACGCTCAAACGTCACTGTAATCGAGTGACCAAAATTATCAAGGCCAGAATGGTGGACCTTAGAAATAATGATTTCTCTGAAAAATTCGCTCTCTCCCAGATTGTGCTAAGCCGTTCTGGAAGATGACAAAAATTTAAAAACTAAGCCAAGGCCCATTCCACCGTTGATCCCACTAGACGTCAATGACTCAAGGGATCGGTTGGTAACACCTGCAGAGAGGCTGATGAGATAAGTCAACACTTCGTCAGCTCTCACAATCTCGGTCAAACATCGTCAGTCCACACGAAGCTACCGTTAGCGCGCTTATAACTAACATCGATCAAAGTCCTAACGACTTCTCCGAAGATTTGGAGATCTCAGCTGACGAATTGTTGACTTATATCAAGACCTCTAAGAACATGAAGGCGCCCGGTTTCGACAACATCATGAACTTGGAGCTCAAGCAATTGAGCCCCCAGTTTTACAACCATCTGGCGGTGGTGTTTAACCAATGCCTCCGTCTTGGCTACTTCCCATCGTGCTGGAAGTCAGCCAAAGTCATCCCCATTCGGAAACCTGGGAAAGATCCTTCATGTTCCAGAAGCTACAGACCAATCAGCCTTCTCTCAGGTCTATCTAAACTGTTTGAGAAAGCGATCCACCGTCGGCTCCTAACATCTGCTGACGAGCTCAATATCCTGTTGGATGAGCAGTTCGGTTTCCGATATGGTCGTTCAACAGTCCATCAACTTAATCGAGTCATGAACATCCTCAGGCGGAACAAGTCTGTTTCGAAACATCCGCTATGGCCCTTCTCGATATCGAGAAGGCCTTTGATAATGTGTGGCATGATGGCTTGGTGTACAAGCTCAAGCGATACAATCTTCAATCTTCCTGGTGAAGATTATTAAAATTATCTCTCTGACAGGACATTCCGTGTTTCGTTGCATGAGTGCAGTTTCCGGTGAGTCAGGAGATCTCCGCCGGTGTTCCGCAGGGAAGTATATTAGGTCCACTTTTGTTCAATTTATTCACCTCGGATATACCCCGCTCCCTGAAAATGGATCTCTGTCGTTGTTCGCCGATGATACCGCAGTCGTCCACAATGGTAGGGTAATAAGAGCGCTTGCCGCGAAACTGCAGCGAAGCCTGAATGTTCTGTCAGAATACTTCACTGAATGGAAGATTTGTATCAACGCAGCGAAAACCCAGGTCATCCTGTTTCCACATTCTAACTCTCCCAGACTTGTCCCGCCTGAGAATTGTAAAATAAGCCTGAACAACACAACGGTGGAATGGACCAAATCAGCTGTCTATCTTGGTGTCACTCTAGACAGCAAGCTTATTTTCAGGGATCAGGTTGACAAGACTGTCACAAAATGTGATACTCTGTTGAAACTACTGTACCCATTGATCAACAGAAGGTCTACATTATCCCTTAAAAATAAGCTTGCTGTCTACAAGCAAATTATACTTCCGGTCATCGAGTATGCAATGCCAATCTGGGAGAGTTGTGCAAAACACATCTCCTGAAACTTCAGAGAGTACAAAACAAGTTCCTCAGGATGATAATGAACACCCCTCCGAGGACAAGAACATCTGAGGTCCACCGTCTGGCCGAGATAAAAATGCTCGACGATCGCTTTAGTGAGTCTATCAATCGGTACGAGGCACGCTGCCTGACATCGGATCACCAGATCATCAGGAATCTGGTTCCCCACCCCTAGGATTTTCCAATTGTAGTTTTAGTTGTAGATTAGGTAGGTTATCAAATTTTAACAAACAATGCCCCAAGGGCTGCACTGACAATTTCATGTAAAATATAAACACACTAAACACACCAAACACAAACAATTCATTAACAAAGCTGAAGAGCCCATTGGGCTGAAACACTTAATCTGTTAAATTAGTTTATACGACAAAAAACTGATAAATAAAAGCATATTTTACTACTACTTTACTTGTTGAGAGATTCTTGTGACGGATTTTGAAGACAACGGACGAAGCATAGGCGGTAGGCGAACCAGGCGAACCAGTAGCAGTAGCTGTGGCAGCAGGATGGAGCAGTATCGTGTACTGTGACCGAGGCTGGAAACCTCGGTCCGGTTACGACACGTTCGAAATAACTATGCTTCGAATAGCAAAGAAGGTATCGAGAACATTGTTCTAACTTCCCAAAATTCCTTTGCATAGTTGCATAAAAATACTTCTATATTAGAAGAATAGTATTTTTGTAGAAATCACTGCAAGAAATTCTGCCAAAATTTGTGGAGCAATCTCTTTGAAACAAACACATCTCCAGCGGAATACCTGAAAAAATTATTGAAGTAATATCTCTGGAGAATTGTGAGAATCCTTGCAGACATTCTAGACATAATTCTAGACATAACTAGTTCTACAAAAAATCAATGCGGAAAACTCTTTTTAAATTTCTTCAAAAATTCAAGATTTTCGTCAAGAATTACTTCAGGAATAACCGTATAGTTTTCGTGTAGTTCTTTCAGGAATCCTCCAGGGATTACTTTAAAATCACAAAACTTCACAATATTAGGGGTTCTTCCAAGCATTTCATCACAAGAAAGCTTTTAAACTGGCGATGCAATGGTAGAAGAAACTCCTGACAGAATTCCTGGTGGAATGCCTATAGACGTCTGAATAATACCTATAGAAACATCAGAAGAAAAATCTAAAGGAATGGCTGAGAACCTTTGAAAAATTCTTTAAAATTTTCTTCAAAAATTTTGGCCCAAACACAATGATAACGGCAACGGAATACGGCAAAACCTGATCTGAGTATGACTGCTTGTCGGAAAGAAAGAAAATCGGAAAGAAAACAGGCTAGATCCAAGGCGATTCTAATTGAACATATAGAAGTCATTTGCAGCAACTGTCAAAATTGCCGTTTTCCGTTTCGTTTCCGTTATCATTGTGTTTGGGCGGTTATCTCAAAAAATGTATGGAGAAATCATTTGGGGGCACACACACACAATGACGTCTATATAAGGTCTGGGGCAACGCATTGCTTGCTTGTATTGGAATCAAAAATAATGTGAACATTGCTGAGCCGACGAGTGATGACGTAGCACTTTTGAACTTTCTATTGGCGAGCATTGGTTCAGATATAAAATATCGGTTTAAACATTCATTATGAAAGCTGAATTGTGGAAGTTATCTTAATACAAATGCCATTTATTGAGCAGAAGCATTTCCTCCCGATAACATGGATCATTTATAGTGAATTTAGCTGAGGTAATTGAATTTTTGCCACAAAAACTTTCAAACGCTGGGACTTGACAATCGAGTAGCGTTAAAGTTTTATATCGCATACAATAAACAATCACGGAGCGAACGAATCAAAATAAATAGTATGACGTAGCATTTTCCGAGCTTTTGTGTAGAGTGCGCAAGGAGTGCAGTAGTGTTAGCGTCATGAGCGAATTTTGCTCATTTCACTAATATTGTTGTGACTTCTGGGCTAGACCTTATATAGACGTCATTGACACACACAAACTCACTTTCCAACTGTCATCTGTCAGTGTCAATTGTTTTATTTTGCTTCATAAGCCACACTGAAATTAGTATTGATAACAAGTTGGATCGTAAACTGTACTCATATTTCGAATTTGAGGTTTTTGAGAGGACAATTGCCAAAAATCATAAAAATCTTTGTATTTCTCAAAAATCTGAAATCTTTTCGTACAGGTATCTGTATGAAAAAATTGAAAAAAATCTGAGTCAATCAAGATTAATCTGTGCACGTGGCAACAATGATTGGCAGTACTGTAAAAATAATTTAACATTTTCTCCATAAAATAATTTGATGTTCATCCATGTTTTTTTTTCCCTGAAAAAATAACGTTTTAATTCAAAGCAAAACTCTGCGATATAATGCGTTGCTAAATTTCAAATACCTACGCCATTCTTTTTTACGGTTTTGTTTTTAGTTTTAGTATTGCTTGGCAATAATTCACCATGACAAATACATTTTCAAATCTGAGCAAGGCAGCATGATTTTTTAGCACGAAGCTGCTCTATAAGCAGTCAAGATAAATGTTCTTTTGCAATCCTACATTTCACACACTCTTGTTGCTTGGAATGTTATCTCCAAATCTTTATTTTTTATTCAACTTCATCGGCAAAACAATACTAATAACCGAAAGAGCAAAAAAGTCCCTGGAAATTTCCATAACGAGGCATTCTCCACGTATGCTAATTAGTCGAAGCAGAACGTGAATCCATGCCATATATTTTCCATATCGCCAATTAATTATTTCACGTAACACCTGCAACGAACTTGAAATATCAAGCACTATAAATACCCGCCGTGGTTTTTGGAGCAAAACTGGTTATAATCGCGCGAACCGCGCTTTAACATAAGATCACGCTGAACAAACAGATCTCCGCAACGCAAACATCACTCGCTCAATGAAATGCTCCATTTTGCACCTTGAACACATCGCAATTAAGCCATTAGCCCTGCCTGAGCCCTCATCGATTGTGAACCGTTACCTACGCGGATCCCCCATTCGCATAACTGCGCTGATCTCCGCCCATAGCTGGTATGGACCTTCTTATGCTACTTGTAAAAGTTTTAAAATCTTTGCACTTCATTTAGCGGAGCAGCACTAGCACACACCTCGCCGTCAACCTCCACTCCAGAGATTGCTTCCTAATTTCAAGCTCCTGCACCCCGGTGATAGCTACATCTTCCATATTGCATGTAAACAACGTACTTATAAAGCACAACTTTTCAAATCGACGTATTGGATTTTTATTTTGCCTGCAATCAGTGCATTCGCTTCCATTGTAAACATATCACATGAATATACGATTACTATCGTTATGTTCTGGACCATACAATTTATTATTTTATGATTACAGAGCGTTTCCAGCCGAAATGACCAGGAAGTGTGGAAAATAATTTTCGATATTTTTTTATTTGAATGAAACTTTACATTAAAATGTATGGCTTATATACATATACACGTATACATATACACACTAAGGCCGATGGTATAGTAAACGCATAGCGGCGCGAAGCGAAGCGTTGCGGAAAAGCGAATTGATCAAAAGCGAAGCGCAACGCGAGCTATGACATAGTGAACGCGTTTTTTCACGCGTTTGGTTGCATGGTGTTTTGTTGTTTTTCGCAGTGTTCAATATGGATTCGTAAGACGAAGAATATTTTGCCTCCCCGGGAACAATTGATTTTATTTTTAATAAAAAAGGGAATTCTCTGTGCATCCGATTAACCATAACAAAAGACACGATGTACAGTAAATCTGAAGGGTGCAATTATGACTTCAAAGTACGCACTTTGCTTGAAGACTGGAATTGTTCGTAAAATGCCTAAAAAGGTTTTATACAAAAATGCCTAAAAAGGTTATATGTCAAAAAGTGAATACATTTTAAGTATTTTGCAGCAGGTAAAAGAGATTAGATGGTGGTTAGAAATGGTTAGAAATGTTCAAGAAAACTTTTAAACATTATTAATGAGACATATACAATGAGAACAAACTACACTAATTGATACAATCGCGACTGATACATCCGCATTTTCTTTATATAAAGACTGAAAGATGAAATTTCGATACACGCAATTGTTCGTAACTTTTTAGTGTGTGGGTAAAAGTTATTGAAATTTTAACTGAATGTATTTCATTGTGTTGTGTCAATTGTGTAATGAGTTTCGTGAAAATCGGTCGAGTGATTTCAGTGATGGCTTCGAATAAAGAAATAGTGTGCCAACAAATTTTGGGCACTCACTTCGAAAACCCAAACGCTTCTCATCGATGGATCGGAAAACAGCTCGGAATCGCACATTCAACCGTATCTCATGTGATCAAAACGTTCAAAGACCGTAAGACAACCTAGCGGAAAAATGCTAGTGGCACAGCAAATCCGGAGAAGGCCAGGATGGTATTGAACCAATTTAAGCGTCATCCCAACATTTCGATCAGGGATGTTGCGAAAAATATGAAAGTTTCAGTTTGTTTTGTGCAGAAAACAATGAAACGTTCTGAATTACATGTGTACAAGGTCCAGAAGGCACCGAACCGGAGCGATAAACAGAACTCGGTGGCCAAAACTCGTGCAAGAAAACTGTACAGGGAGTGGCTCACAAAACCGTTCTGCATTGTGATGGACGATGAGACCTATATTAAAGCCGACACCAAACAAATGCCAGGACAAGAACACTACGTCGCCACCTCTAAGTTGGCCGTTCCGGAGAGTGTACGGAAGAAGAAACTGTCGAAATTCGCCAAAAAATTCCTTGTCTGGCAAGCGATCTGCGGATGTGGTAAAATGAGTCAGCCCTTCACCACCTCTGGGACATTCAACGGACAAATCTACAAGGACGAATGCTTCCAAAAACGACTTCTGCCCTTCTTGAGATCTCACGATGGCCCGACACTGTTTTGGCCGGATTTGGCATCTTGCCACTATGCCCGGCCCGTCTTAGACTGGTACAAAGATAATAAAGTATCCTAGAGGGTTTGAGCTGTTTAGTGGAATACCTGTAACTAGAAATCAGAAGAAGAATTAGTATCTTCCATTTAACCTAACTACCTTTGCTTATCTTCGACAGATACTGCTATTCGTCTACAATGTGCAGACTTCTTCAGTGTCTCGTACTAATAACTAGAGTCGAGTTATTACTACGAGACACTGAAGAAGTCTGCACATTGTAGACGAAATACGCGTATCTGTCGAAGATAAGCAAAGGTAGTTGGAATTAAATGGAAGATACTAATTCTTCTTCTAATTTCTAGTTATAATAATGTAGTTTTTGTACCAAAAGACGTCAACCCTCCAAACACTCCGGAACTTCGCCCAATTGAAAAAATTTGGGCAATCATGAAGGCAAAGCTCGTTAAAACTCCAAAACTGATAGAAAATGAACTTGAACTAAAGAAAGTGTGGTTAAAAGTATGTAAGTAGGCAAGTCGGTCCTATCATTGCCCAAAATTTGATGAAAGGGGTCAAGGCAAAGGTGCGGGCATTTGGGTTGGGAGAAGAGGTTCAATAAACCAATGATGTCAAAACTTAACCATTTAGAAGTACTCTATTTCCAGAAAGTTTGAAAAGAATCGGGCTCAAGGAAAATTTTTGGTGACCTATTTTGTTTGTCCAAATTTCATCAAATACAGTCTTTAAACCTGTTGGAAACCAAGACAAACAATATGAAAAAGAAATCAAGTAAATTCATCGTGCCGTTCGTGGGTTATGCTGTCACGAACGGAGAGCATTTCATTTTTATGCATATACATGGACAACCGCGAATAATTTATTAAAAGGCCGTATTTTCTGCTGGAAATACACTGCAACAACGAAAAACGTTTATTTTGGCAAATAGTTGAGATTTTAAAAATGCTTTAAAAGTTGAGCTTAGAGACACTTTTTTCACTTCAGATCTCTCCACTCTGATTTTTTCTCCAAAATCGACGTTAGAGCTTCAAGTTTTTACACACAATGTTTAAAGTATACAATAATCAACCCGGTAACAACTTGACAGCTCCAGAGTAAAGTCAATGTACTCCGATATTTTTGGCTCACTGGTTCTGTCAAATCGAATGAAACCTAGAACAAATTATTAATTGAACGTATTTACATCAACTGTTATTTTCAGAGCTGTGGAGCTTATATTCGTACTCGATGAATATAATGCTGACGATATGTTGTAGCTTTTCCTAAATGTTAAATGGTGGATATTTTTACCTTTTTCACAGAGAATATATAGAAACATTGACACACTCGAGACTAAGACTACTAACAAAATATTGACTAATTTAAAAACTGTAATTCTAAAAACACTCTGAAATTTTCATCACTTGAAAAATATCCGGAAGCTAGCATGACGTGAATAAAATTGCAGCCTACACGCTAAAATGAGAATACCTTCGATTGAGGTATTTATTTGACCTTATTTTTCCATTTATTTATTTATTTATTTATTTCGTCAACCGATAATAGGCTAGATATTTACACGTAGTTCTATCTTCTTAAAGATCGCCTAGAAATAAAATACTGTCTTAGGTTACTACGTGACATTGTTACGTCAATTGATTTACAATGCAGATTATAGAGAGACATCATTCGGTTAATTGGTCCAAGCTTCGCATAGTTTGTCCGATTGATATTTAACGCAAATAAGTTCCGATTCCTCAAATACTGCGAAGGGGGTGTAGAAATTTAGACTACGTAATAAGTTAGGGGAGGAAATGCGATGTTATACAATATCGTTAACAAAAGAGATCATGGCAAATTCTCTTCGTTCTTTTAGAGTTTGAATGTCAATAAGCATACATCGTGCTTCGTAAGACGGAAGTGGAAATGTTGTCCAGCCTAATTTACGGATAGCATACAAAAGCAACTGTTTGTACTGATTCTAATCGTTCTTCATGTGTTTTCATAAAAGAAGACCATATGACACTACAATACTCTAAAATAGCCCTGACATATGCAACATACAATGTTTTGATCGTCGACCAAAACGTTTAATAAAACCTAGCATTTTGGTTGCTTTATGGATAATTGTGTTGTAATGGTCGATAAAATTAAGCTTAGAATCTACAATAACACCTTAATCTCTGACTCTTTCGCATTTTTCTTCAATTTCAGTTCTTAAAGAAACAGTAATTTGTGATGTGTTTCGTTTTATATTGAGAGTAATTAAGTTACATTTCTTAACGTTTATTTCTAGTAAGCTTTTTTTGCACCTTATGCCAAATAATAATATTTCGTTTATATAAGTTACATTATCTTGGTCATTCTTAATTTCCATAAATAGTTTCATACCGTCTGCATAGATGAGAATTCTGACCTACTTAAGAATGTAAGAAATATCATTGACAAACAAAATAAAAAGCAAAGGGCCTAGATGCGAGCCTTGGGGAACTCCAGATAATACATGAACAGGGTGCGTCACTTTTTCCCATTCAAACTGGCTCCTTGTTGCCGATTTATTAAACACGATTGTATCCATTTAAGAAATTTATCCTCAAATCCTATTTTTCCTAACTTGTAGAGTAACAGAGGAATGTCAATACGGTCAAAGGCCTTGCTAAAATCAGTGTACAGCGCTTCGAACCATGTCCGTTGCGTTGTCCATTGCGTTTCATAAATAGTTTACGAAAACAAGTTTGTGGAAGTTGAGCGTCCTTTGAAAAAGCCATGCTGCGAATTTGTTATAACATTTTGTACTAGGTTGAACAGTTTTCTATTGACGGTAGCTACAAAAAGCTTTGGGATGCTAGAAATAATAGCAATTCCACGGTAATTGCGAATATCGGAATTTTTTCTAGACTTATGTATGGGTATTAGGTATGAGTTTTTCCAATTTTTTGGGAACTGACCTGAATCGAGTGACAAATTGAAGAGCCAAAATAAAGGCGAAGTTAGTTCAAATGCAAGATTTTTCATAAATGCTGGAAGGATTCCATCAGGTCCCGTACCTTTCACAGCAAAAATGTCTTGAACATGTACCTGGCTAACTGTAATGTCATTTGAGAATGCAGGAAAGAATGACAATACCCAGTAAAATAAAACGACAATAAACAGTAATTTTTACTGAATTTTGGATAACGGTCATTTTCTAATATAGACCGTTATAATTTACCCAAATTTTTATAAATTGAAGGTCACTGAAGCAACACGGTTGCCATATTTTTCTAAGTGAAAACTTTCTTATTTTTCTTGATGTAGAAGGAGATGTTCACTCATCACCATGAGGCACCAATATATTTATAGTAGAATATTTTTCTTCTTAATCATTATATGAATAGTTTGTTCATGTCCAACACTTGAAGCAAAAATGACGATACTGAGAAATTCCATACAGTTTAAAAATAGCCAGAAAGTTATGATCACTTGCAGGTTTAGATACTACGATGTTTATCCTTACTTTAGCTTTACTTGGATTCCTCCATACTTAATTGAGTTTTTTTAATACAAAAAAAAATTTTTTTTTTTATAAATATGAACATTTGTTTCTTCATATGTGCATAATGTGCAATACTAACCCGAATGAACACATTGTTAAATTCTCTTTTTGAAGCATTCTGTAAAATAAAACTACCATAAAATACCTAATGTTCAGTAAAAATTAACGATCCAAATCCGGTAATTTTTAACGTTTATCTACCTTCAATACTTTTACGCAATATTACACTCAACCAAATACCGCGTAAACAATATCCCTGAACTGTCAAAATCTACATTGCTGACGCCATCGTGCAATGATCTATACTTTTCAATATGAGGCACTCTGTTACTTTCAGCACAATGGAAAGCCAGCGAAGCAATAAATAAAACAAAGCGTTTTTTTTAAGGGGAGCAATAGTAGCATTAGAGCTTGCTCTTGTTTCTCTTTCAATCACACATGATACATAGGATTTTTTTCAACGCTGTGTGCATGAAACAGAAAGTTCAATAAACTTCATAAAAAACAACAATGAATTATCGGGCCCCGTAAAGCTAACGCAATTGAGCCTAACAAATAAATGAATTAGTTAAAAAAAACAACAGTTTTTTGCCTGGTGCTGAGAGACGTGTAACATGTAAATGAAAATAATCTCCTCGTCAGCATTTTTTATCACCCTTCTTTCTTTCTTTCTTTATCTCTCTCTCTCTTTTTTTTCTCTCTGTTTGACTTTCTCTTAATTCCGTTCTCAAGTAATGATGATTTATTTTTGATATAATTGAAATCAAATTGATGGTAAGAAAGCCACATCAACAATACGCCTCAATTAAAATTTGATCTTGCTCTGTTTTTATCATCCACACAAAAGGAAACAAAAACATGTATTCCAAAACTAAAAAGCGGTAGTATCGAGAATGGATGGCCCGTTTGTTTATGCACGGTAGAGACATCTACAATTTGTAGATGGGTACGTGAAACTAAGCTCATCTGTCAAGATACTCGGGGGTTGACAATAATAAGCAAAATAGGCATATCTAGGGTTTTTTTTCATTAGGGCGAATCTGCAATTGAGAGACTCTCTTTGATTACTTTCTCTTTCATTCATATTCCATTCAGCGTTACGTTTTTCTTTCAACTATTTGTAGAGTATGGTAGCCAGCACTGTTGTGTTTCTATCTGCACTAAAGAATCCCTCAGCATATGTATAATGGCGCTGTAATAAATGAAAGAGAGCGAGAAAGGAGAGAGCCTCTCATTGTTAGATTCGCCTTTTGAAAAAAATCCTAGATATGTTAAACGAAAATTTTAAAAATACTGTTTGAACCATTTTACCCCATGTCTTTTGAACCATTCATCCAATTATCTTGCTGTCAAAGAGAGAGTTGAAGGAAACTTAACAAACATTTCAAAAAACGTTTGGTGGTTACTGAAGAAACGCGAATAATTTATGAAAAGGCCGTATTTTTGAATATTATACGAATATGATAAGGCTAAATCGGAAATATCTCTGACAAAGATAATTAATAGGAGTTTATTTTTTTTAAATACTTCAAAAATCAGATTATATAACCAGAATACGTTTATTCTTGCAAATATTAAAACTTTGAGAAATGCACCGAAAATTGATGTCCTGAAAACTGTTTTTCTGACATTTCTTCATCCTGAAATCTTTACTTAAATTTGCGTAATAACTTCAAGTTTGTACAGTTAAAAAATAAAAAAAAAAAAAATCTTTTTATGAGATATGTAAATTTTCATTGTATCGTACTAATAATTCGACTAGTACGAGACACTGAAGCAGCCTGCACATTGTGGACGAAATACGCGTATCTGTCAAGATAAGCAAAGGTAGTCGGAATTAAATGGAAAATACTATTTTTTCTTCTCATTTATAGTTACAGGTATTCCACTCAACAGCTCAAACTCTCTAGGATTTAAATTTTCATGTTTATTGTCGATTGTTGTCATAACTTGTTGTTCCACAGTTTGTTTGGACAGCCAAAGGTTTTCGAGCTACAAATTATTAATTGAAGTGCTATGAATAACATTAACGCCCTTTCTAAAACTGACTCTTGAGTCATTACTTTTGTGAGTAAAACGTGTGTACAAATTTAATCGGAGACACTCGAAGCTGGTCGGTAGGTCATTTCGGCTGGAAACGCTCCTATTCGATAGAATTCGACGCTTACATGGTAGGCTTTATGCCATGAGAAATTTACGGAAGAAGCCATTGTTTACGTTTGTCAGTTAGGTTCTAATGAAAAATATTTGTCGATTTGATGGTTACAATAGCTTCATCCTATGGTGATTCGTGTATCCCGTCTCTATCGATTGATTGCCATCCGGATTAGAAGAAAAGGTTTGCTAATTGACAATTCACTCATGGTTA
>JASCZW010002514.1:0-58495 GCA_034211315.2 Aedes japonicus
CTGCTCGATGCTTTTCATTCGCGATTGGGGCATCGAAGATGAAATATTCTATTTGAGAATATAAGGGTGCCAAATATTGTGTAGTTTTAGAATGGAAGCAAAACCAAAGGAACGCTCCCCGCTTTCTTCAGCGAGGAGATACGCGCAGAAAGCACAAGAACCGCTTTTCTGTACAGAGACCTAATGCACATGGTCAAGGCTCCTTGAATTGAAATTATAGGAAAGAAATGCAAATCTTCTCTAAAGCCAGTTTGAACCTATTACATAGAAACGAACAGAAAACACAGACTATAGAATGTAGACTATAGAAAATTGGCAACGCTAATCGGAACAGATAAAGAGAAGAATTAAGAACGGCAAGCAAATCCCAAAACTAGCACATCTGTTTTGTTTTTTGATTGGGCATTAAATCACTATCTATCCTCGTATCTAAGTCTTGTCATTTTTCCTATCGTCGATATCGTCTACGGAGTCGCCACTTTTATTTTTTTTAATTTAAAGTACCTTTGTTATTCTTTAAGTAAATACTTCTAAACTTCAACTAATAATAAGATCAAATGTGTAACTAGTTATTAGATTCTCATTTGTGTGAATGTGGCTGAACATGTCCCATCTTAAGTTAAGTACATCTTCGCTGCTTGAAATGTCTTTTTTCTTCGCTTGCTATCACCTACGATCTCACACTTCCCGCCAAAACGTGGGAATGAACCATTTCTCGGCACCGTAATTGTTGCTTAAAAAATGAGTTTGAATTTGTGTTGAGGTTTTCCCGGGTATATCGTCTCTCTATCATGCTCTGCCATATATGTTAGGTCAACCGTCGTCATTTACATAATACGTCTAAATGGAGTTAGTAGAATTCCGCGGATTCAAGAAAAACCTAATCGGGCCGTCCCCTCCCATCCCGAGGCTGCTCCCCAGGGATTGTATCGATGCCGGTTTTATGTTATTAACAGCGAGAAGAGGGGACGACGCTAGAACCTAAAGCGAGTAAATTCGCGAAATCGATCGAATATTTACATTTAACCGCCGGCGAAACTGCTCCAGCCGAAACGTAAACGTGCGAGTCCTACGCAGTTGGTAACTACATGGTTCCCACAAATGTTAAAAAGAATCTATCAGATCGAACGCATTCGCAATGCCGTTCACCTGCTCGACGACCTTCCACTTGTACTTGAGGGCCTTCTCCGTGAACGGATCGTCGGTTTGGATGTCGATGTTCTCGAACGAATTGGGCAGCACTAGGCGGAAGGCATGTAGAAACATACGCGGCGGCGACGGTGTCGATCTTCAGACTGTACGTGCTAGTCCCCGACGATCACGTGCCCGATTTGGGAACAGTGTAGCCGCAGCTGGTGCCGCCGGCCGGTTTATTGGTCGCAAGACGCACTTTGGCGACCGGTTTCCCATTGTAGTAGCCCTCGATCGAGCACCAGCACTTTGGTGATGCTGCGGCGCGGATTTTGGCACCGTTCATCCTCGAGGATGGTGCACATCTTCTTGCTGGTGTCCTTGAATCGGATGTCCTCGCCTGGAAGGAGAAATCGAAATTAGCGAGATTTGTAGTGTTAAAGAAACTTGTACATATACGAAATAAGCGTGTTCCAAGAACTCATTTTAAAATTTATTTACTTCATTGTGTATGTCAGTTTTACCATGTTTTACGAAATATGCGCAAATTCAATCCAATAATTAGACAACGATGTTTTTGTTGTTCAAAGAGACTGAAAACACTTGCCGCTGGGAAAATATACTCGATTGGCTCAAAGTTTAACAAGTTTCAAGATTCTAAGGCCTGTACTCGAAAAAAATGCACCATTTTTATCCGTGTGTAACTTTTTTGTCCGTGGGTAAAAATTGATGAAAATCTGGGTATAACTAGTTTGGAGTGAATTGTTTACATGTGCAAAATTTCATAACAATCGGTTCAGTGGTTATTGAGATGTCATCGAAACAAGAAGAAAATCGCCGGAGAATTTTGCGCGCCGTCATGGAAAATCCGACTGCGACCATGAGATGGATCGGAAGACAACTGGGAATCACCCATACAACTGTGTCTCGGGTGGTAAAATCGTTTAAGGAGTCCCAGACGACCGAGCGGCGGGCTGGAAGTGGAAGAAAATCGAAGACAGCTGACCCTGTGAAGGCCCGGAAGGTGTTGGATTATTTCAAGTGTAATCCGAACCTTTCGATTCGCGACGCGGCTCTGAAGGCAAAGTGTTCCGCCTGGTTCGTTCAGCAAACCATGAAACGGCTGGACTGAATCAATCAGGCACCGAACCGGCGTGATCAACAAACACGGCGGCCGTCACGCAAGGAAGCTGTATCGAGAGTGGTTAACGAAACCGATGTGTGTGGTTATGGATGACGAAACCTACATCAAGGCAGACGCAAAGCAGATACCGGGGCTGGAGTTCTACGTTGCCAAATCACGGTTTGATGTTCCGGAAGACATAAGGAAGAAGAAAGTGGACAAATTCGCCAAAAAATACTTGCTCTGGCAGGCCATATGCCAATGCGGTAAACTGAGTAAACCGTACATCACAACGGGTACCATCAACAGCGAAATTTACCGCACCGAGTGCCTCCAGAAGCGTCTGTTGCCCTTCCTGCTGTCCCACGGAGGCGAGACATTATTTTGGCCGGACCTGGCATCATGCCATTACGCGCGATCGACGTTGGATTGGTGCAGACACAATAACGTTGTTTTTGTACCAAAAACCGCCAACCCCCCAAATTCACCAGAGATTCGTCCGGTGGAAAGATTTTGGGCCATAATGAAAGCCAAAGTTCGAAAATCGTCCAAGGTGTTTAAGAACGAGCTGGAGTTGAAGAAAGAATGGATGAAAGTGACCGAAAAGGTCGGCTCCACCATTGCACAAAATGTAATGAGGGGTCTTAAGGGAAAGGTGCGGGCTTTCAGCGATGGAAAGGAAATTGAATAAAGTAATTATGCCGAAACATAATCCATATGTATTAGTTCATTCCCTGAAAGTTTCAAGAAAATCCGACTTAAAATAAATTTTTGGCGAACACTTTTGTCTGGTGCATTTTTTTTCGAGTACAGGCCCTACGAATATTGAGAGAAAAAACAAATTTGGATTGCGGGCACCTACCATGTGCTACATGGTCTGATTGCCAAACACCAGTAATGGGTAAAGAAACACCCGTTCTCAAATAGACTTTCACTGTCATAAATTCTCAAGGAATTCTCAATCATGCAATGGGTAAAAAAAAATACCCATTGCAGGAAACCCCATACAATGAAAAAAACAGGTAAATTTTTACACATTGACGTGGTTGAAAAAAGTTAGAAAACCAAGCGTTGTCCGGTAATTATCATTGGTGGAAAGCGCAGCTTTCTTTATTTTTTAATTTAATAAAACCCTAACATAGTATTTAAAACTATACACACTTGGAACAACGCAGGGAAGACAAATGATATTTTTTGTAAATAAAAATCTTATGCATCAAGGGCTTCAAATGGTGAGTTGACAACTTGGCAGGAGGGTGCGACCGACCTCTGGTCCTCACAAGTTCCTACCTCACGCCTCCACGAGTCATATGATCACAAAAGACTGCCAGCTGAAACATGGAGACGCTGGTTGGCGTAGCCTGGGCAATGTTGTCAATCCGACAATAGCGAAGTGAGGGGGTGCGACCGGTACATCATATCATAATTTTCCATTCTCATATCTTTCAGGTCTTCCAGGTCGTCAGGTATTACAAAATAATTTAAAATTTAAAATTCTTTTTTTTCATGGCGGTCATACATTGCCTAAATTTTCTGGTTCATAATGGATGCGCAAGTTTGTCTACAATTGCAACAAAACAGCAGTCGGCACACATGTAATTTTCAATTCATATTACAATATACCCTCACTATATATTTTATCTTATAGGACATTGTTTATTCATAGCCTAATTCTGTATATTTCATTACATGTATTACGCCAGAAAGGTAAATTTCTCTCAGGTACCATACAGTTTAGAGAGGAGGTCTTGCGGTTATAGGATGATCATCTTCTGGTAGAAGCATCAGTAAGAATGGGGATCAATTTTCAGCTGTATCTAGCACCGTCGGAGTGGCCTTCTCGAAAGTAGCAATGGATGTATATATAGATGTGTAGATACTAGTATGTGTTATTATATGATGCATGTTTTTTACAAGCTCTAGCATATTTTCATTAATAGAAATGTTGACGACTCTCTCGACCGCTCAACCTTTAATTCCTTCATTATATTTTCCATTAAATGGCGTAATATGACCTTAACATTTCAGTACACGATCATCAACTACTATTTGAGCGGTTCAGAGGAACACAGCTGTTCATCATTATTAATTGCATATCATACATATAATATTATGGAAGAAGTAATAAAATAATTAATAAAATTTTAATTGCTTCAGTTTGGTGATCCGGCCGGTATAATTATTTTATTAAATTATATCAAATAATAATCAAAATTAATAAATGCTCTTCATTCCAGAAGGTTATATATCTATATGTCATGATTAAATACGTAATAATATAATATTATGGTTTTATATACAATTGAATGCTTTATTGATATTTATACCTCAATGAATAACAAGATGACCTTCACATTCCAGAGATACAGTCACCCATCAGTGATACAAAGTGGTACGAAGCTGCATATTATTATTACTGCCTTAATATTATTATTTCAGCAGGTTAATTAATTTAGTTTAACATGGTTATCATAGGCTCGTGAACTCCAACTATTACATAATTTAACTAAATATCCTTATATAATTTTTGCTCTACTATATAATCATATATAACATATTATTATTACATTACATCTATATTTATATAAATATAATAAATACTGGGTTGGGAGGGAGCACCAGGGTATCATTCAAGCTGAAACTGGACGATGGTTTGATTGACTGCCTGAGTCTAGGAGGGAACAAACAGTATCATTTCTTATCCTACCGATTCGAGTGTGGTGCTGCGAGTTCTACTCCAACAGTTTCAGGGAGAGTGACGCGCCCTTCTTAACAAGCCATCCTGTAGAAAGTTTAATGAGTATTGCGAATTGTGTTATTCGATTTGTTGGATCATATCGTTGGAAGGAGATTCTTAATTTCCCGTGGATTTCGTGTAAGTGTCTCTGCTTACGGGTCCACCCTCCGTTTTTGGCCCTTCATACAGCGATAGTGCGAATTCAGATCGGTGGCCCAATTTGATCTTGCTGTTAAGTGGAGCTGCATCCAAGCCAAGGGCTAGAGGGGATGGTGGCTACCATACATACATACATAAAAATCTTATGCTTCAAAACTAGGCTTCCAGATCGTCGATTGTAAAAACTTAACAACCGCTTTGTGTGCACGCAATATGGAGGAACTTAGAAAGAATTTGGAATTTCTGCGTTGATATTTTGATAGATTCGTTGTTTCCATACTGGTAAAGGCATGAATAAAAAATAGTAAAAGTATTTTATTTCTTATTTTTTGTATTTTATGTATTCATTAAGTACCATGAATACCATGAACCTGTAATTTACCAAACTGCTAAATAATCTATTTGCATAAATGGGTAATTTTTTACCATTTTGGGGAAACCGTGTGACAAAGACTGCTTTTACCCATTAATGGGTAAATCAAGTTTACCGATTTAATAGGGAGAGGCACTTCTAGCGAAAATGGGTGTTTTTTCACCCAATAATGGGTTTTGCAAACGACCGTGTAGTTCGTCGTTTTTATTATCTTGAATTCTAAAAATTGCTAGTTTTTTCTTGTGGAATTTGTTCGCGTTTACTAGAGATAGTTCCAATTACAGTCGTTCAACTAATCCGCTAGTAAAAGTGTGTTTTAAAAAGCGAAGCAAAACTTTTGATACTAGCAAATCTTTGGATTTTACCTCTTTGCTGCTTGGTCGAAGAAGAGTAGTTCTTCCTTTCACACAACAATTCTGACATCCACGAAAAACTGCTTGTAATGAACAAAAACTCTGTCAACCCCTTCACTTCAGTTCAGCCATCCGTGTTTTGTTTTGCGAATCAACAAATTAAGTGACTAGATTGCATCGTCAATATCTGGGTATTCAGCATTTGAACCGAATCAACGATATTTCAGGTATCAAGGAAGTTCCATCTAGGCCAGCTTGCGGGCATGGGTCAAAAATAATCAAAAGGTCGAAAGTGACATTTGTAAGCATACTACACTCCCGCTTCACTTTTCTCAATTTATGAGTGCAATTGTATACTGTCTCTTTTTCTCTCACAGAAATGATACTCAATTTTCGTAAAGAGTGGATCTACTCAATTATGTCTCCTGAAACTGACACATACGCAATTCGACGAAAGATATGTTTGATTGTATTTACTTTCTCGTCTGTTTCAACTCATTTTTATGAGATAAAGGCCGTTTGCATATGTCGGTCTCAGGGGACAGAAATTTACATGACATTTTGGTAGTGTGTATGTTTAACACTTTACGGAGTTGAATTTGAGGTGACCGTAGGAGTTGTTGTAAATGTTGCATCCGGAACGTAACTTTGAGTGTGTCAGTATTTATAATTAAGGGTTTCAAATGAGGGTTTTAACAATACATCAAATAGAACATACAATTGAGTCATATTTATCTTTGAGTCTCAAAATATTTACTTTCAACATCACTTGTAATATTCATTAATTTTAAGAGTGTACCGAACAAATGCCGCGAAACAACATAGTACACAGAGACAAATTTGATAGTCAATTATACCATTATTGGGGGTTAGGATGACTATTGCAGTATAGCGCTTTTGAACCGACTATGATCGTGGTCAAAACGATCATTAAAAATATTTGATCCAACATTTGCCATAATGTCGGAATAGTCCTTGTTACCATGATCATAGTCAAGAATGCCATGAAGTGGTGAATTCAACCATTTTCATGGTTATTGTAAACATTATATGCGATAGTCATCTTGACTATGATTCAATTGTTGGTATAACGATAGAATGTTTTTCAGAGTAAATGGAAAAGGCGGGATTCAAAAATTACGTCTACTTTTAAGTGGCGAGAAGAGGGGGGGGAGGGGGGAGTTTACGTAAAATTTTCTGACGATACGTTCAATAGTTAAATGAAAAAGCGTAACTGAAGGAAGAGACATCATAAATACAAAGAACTAGAGGACGTAATTTTTTAATTCGACCCTGAAGTTCCTGAAGTTCGTACTCGAATCACTCCTGTACACACAGTGAAAAAAATTGCACTTTCAACAAATTTTTGGCTCAAATTTGACAACCACGTTTGCCATACGAAGTCAAACCAACATTTTCGTCAATTGAACTGATATGTTTGTAGATTCTATATGTATCTGTTTCAATAATTATCTCATCACTCCACAACTCATTCTAGTCAAAGTCAGAGGATCGGCGGGTGGCTTGATTGGTTTATTACGTTTATATTTGTTATCAAAGCAATGCAAACATGATTGCAGGAAGAAACTAGTCTTTTTCCTTTCCAATCTTTTCGTTATAAATATAATGACAATGAAACTGATATGAGAGCACTTATCTTACATAAAACAACTCATTTTCAAACTTTTCTTTTCGATTTTTTAATCGCTTTTACAAAAATCTTACTTTTTTTATTCCATTTCTTCAGAATATACAACAAATTTGCCTATTTGAGTGCAGTCTCATAGAAAATTTGATGAGTAGTTTTATTTGTAACTCTACAGACACTAAATGAGCTCTTCGAAAATCTATCTATATATATAAAAATGAATTTCTGTCTGTCTGACCCTTATAGACTCGGTAACTACCGAACCGATCGGGGTGAAAATTTGTATGCAGGGGTTTATGGAGGCAGGTTTTTTTTTCTATGGTGGTTCAATAGCTCTCCCCCCTCTGGAAGGGGGGGGGGGGGGGGGGCTCTCAAAAAAATGAAACACAAATTTCTGTACAATTAAAAAAATAATAAAGCAAATGGAACCAAATATGACATGTGGGGTTTTTTTAAGGCAATGCTTGTATGATGAATTAAGACCCCCCCCCCCCTCTGGAAGGGGGAGCTTGCATACAAATGAAACACATATTTCAACCAAACATGAGAACTATCCAGACAACTATAACACAAAATGTGTATTTCTTGGGTAAGAAGCATGTTCTGATAGAAGTTTGAACCCCTTTTCTAGTCAAGAAAAAAACTCATGCCGAAAAACAACAATAAATGTGCCAGTTCTATTAAATTTTCATTAAATTCTATTTAGAGTGTTTCGATCAAAATTTGGTTGCCTAAAACTTGACGCATTTCCTTTCATCGTACTATTAAATAATGTTGCACACCCCTCATTTTGAAGGTGTGTGCGTGTAGTATCATGCCTCTATTTTGATTTTGAGACTAGCACTACAGTTATCAAAATGTCGTCGAAACAAGAGAATCCACGTACCAAAATTTTTCACGTGCATCCCGAAAATCCAAACTACTCTCTCGCCAAGTTGGCGAAATTGTTGAATGTGGCTAATTCAACTGTTACCAACGTATTAAAAGAGTTCGGTGAACGTTTGTCGACAGCCAGAAAAGCTGGATTGGGGGGAAATCGAAAGCCGGAGGCCACAGCGACGACAAAAAGAGTTGCCCGCTGTTTCGAGCGGAATCACAACCTCTCCCTCCGAGATGTCGCAAAGAAGTTGGGAATGGCGCCATCAACCGTGGATAGAGCTTAAAAACGAGCTGGACTGTCGTCTTACAAGAAAGTAGTCACTCCAAATCGCGACGATAAACAAAACACGTCGGCCAAAGCACGATCCTGAAAGTTGTACACGACGATGCTGACGAAGTTTGACTGTGTGGACGATGAAACTTACGTCAAGGCAGACTTTAAACAGCTTCCTGGATAGGCATTTTATACGGCAACCGGATGGGGAAAGGTGGCAGATTTTTTCAAGCACATTAAACTGTCAAAGTTCGCGCAGAAATATCTGTTGTGGCTGTGCCTGTGGCTTGAAGAGCAACGTTTACATTGCGACCGGAACCGTCGACCAGGGAATTTATCTGAGCGAGTGCCTACAAAAACGTCTACTGCCTTTCCTGAAGCTACACAATTGTTCCGTTCTATTTTGGCCGGATTTGGCATCTTGCCATTACGGAAAAAGGCCTTGGAGTGGCATGCTGCCAACAACGTTCAATTGGTGCCCAAGGACAAGAATTCTCCCAACACGCCAGAGCTCCGCCCAATCGAAAAATATTGGGCCATCGTCAACCGGAACTCTAAGAAGACTCAAAAAGCTGTTGTAAGGCAAAATGGTGTTCTGCGGCGAATAAAGTGGGCAAGGAGACTGTACAAAATCTTATGGCAGGTGTTAAACGAAAAACCCGGTAATTCGCATTCGGTAGAAAGGAAGCTTAGCTGAATATTTCTCCTGTATTAACTGAACTTAATAAAGAAAAATAATTTGACTTATGAATTTAAACTTTGATCGACTCACACACATTACTATTTTACCAAATTTTGATCGGAACACCCTTTAATGTTTGAAATTGGAAATATCCTTCTTATCAACATGCAACCCTAGGAGTGGTCAGCAATTTCTGATATGAACCAAAGATGCGAAGGTAGGTTGTGAAATTGAATAGAAGTAGCTGAAATTGAGCGTAGGGTATGTTTGAAAAAGGCGGCATCCAATCAAGCAGACAATATTTTGCCTAGCTTCCCAGTGCGTGGTAGGCAAGAGGCAGGAGATCCTCTTGACAGGCAAAAGAGTGCCGGCTTGATCGTAATCATGTACCGCCAATGACACAGAGCAGTTTTAGCGACGTTAAATTTTTGTTGTAATACTTCCTAAAGGCTACATATGACAGAAATCAATTTCCAATTAGAGGTGTTTGAAAGACTCAACTTCTTATGTTTCTCTCGTTGTCATTTACTTAAACAACCTTAGAGAGTAACCCGGTAACGTGTTGTATGCTGATCCTCTTAACAGCATGTATTGATGGAGTCCATATCATGGATTTGTGGATATCGGTTGGCATTTATATTAGAAATGCGATTATTTACAGTAGTCTTTTATTTCGACTTATTGGTCAAAGCGTGGAAACAAGAATGACGATTTGTCAACAGGGTTGTATACACTGAAATATTAACAGGGCTGTGCGCTGCTTCAAGGGCACTTCCACAGATTCAAACACATTTAACTAATCATGTTTTTTTTGTTGTTGCATGAAGCACGTAATCAATTACAATGTTTGAAATTAGAAATATTCGTTATTGGCAGATCAGCTGTTATTACGCAGAGAACCAACAGGCGATGCTTGGGACTAGCATACATCCTCAATGTGTGAAAACTTGTGATCCCGCAGGAAGGCAATATCGGCGCCGGCCTCGCCTGATTGCATATCAAATAATGAAAAGGGTAGGAATGTGGAGGTGATCCATGCCTTATTAGAAGCTGAAAACACCTCTGCACTTCCACAAGAAAGCACTGGGGTGTTAGATAACAAGATTGGGTGGCAATAAGGTTCTTTTTGGTGAATGGATAAGCTGTATATTAGTACCGTTTTTTTTTATTCGAACCGATGTATACCAACAATAGGGATGCTATTGGAGCTAATCACAAAGTGTGATGGTGTTTATTTGCTAGTAAAACAAGGTTAATTTTTATTAACGCTTGAGAGCCAATTTATATCAACAGTAAGATACTGTTTGAGCCACTCACCAAATGTGATAGTGGTTTACTTGCTTCTGAATATGGTGGCACGGCAAGTATGGCGAACCAATATTATGGATCACAATTATTTGTGATCCCCACCATTGGCTCACAACACCCGACGACTCAACACATCTTACCAGGAAGCAGCTTTGTTTTTTTCTGTACTTACTCGATCCCTCGCGCCTCAGCCGAACAGATAATCAAAACTATACGAAACGCGCAATGCCCGATAACAAAATAGTGCGCAATAAAGCATTGACAACCTTACACAGCCGATCCTCGAAGCAACCTGTTGTTTCGTAAGCTTTCAATTTTTACAACTGCATCTTACAAACTGTTTCACTATTGTAACTTATATCTGCATTAATCAAGTAAAAGCTTCTTAAGAAGAATCTATGCTAATCCACTAAGAACTGAGGGAATGGGTGAAAATAAGAGTCCGTATATGCATTTCGTGCCTTCTGGCAACTTTATGCTTCGGAGACCGGGGGAGAATAGGTCCTATAGCCAATGATTTCATTATCTCCAATCCGCGTAACCTATCGAATTAGTGATATAGTGGACAGATTGTTATAATTTGAGATAACTCAATGCAGACGTCTTCCAAATTTGGCAGATCGACAGGCAATCGACTGAGACCAACCTGGTACCTCATAGCAAGATGCTTAGAGTCGGACCGGTAGATTCGATGAGCTGCCTCTCCCACGAATTGCAACTTAATTTTTATGACTAACTATACACCTTCAGCGTAAACATACAACAATGAAGAAATATAAGTTAACACAACCAACCACAGCAGCTCAAAAACAGGCTCTCCAACGGCAAAAAGAACGTCTAGAAATCGTTTCCTGAATATGAGCTTTCAGTATTGTTTTGGTGCCTTCTAGTCGAACAATAAACTGCACATTTGATTGGCTTGCTCTAGGTTAATCTTCAGTAGTCACATTCATAACATGTTGATTTTGAATCTAATTTTAAAACCTTAAACGAGTATCCTGTGGATTAGCTTGGATCTATATTTTGATTTCCGTTAGAATTTTTCATTCTCTCTTCGTGTCGGCATAAGCACAACACATTAAGTTTTGCAAACGTGACAAAACATAGAATATTTAGAGTTTTCGAGTAATTTTGTTACATTTTACCAAAACATCATTCATACTTAAGACAAAAAATTAACCAAATATCAAAAGCTGAGGAAAGTCGGTAAAATTAAAAGCTTCAAATACATTTAACTAATCATGTTTTGTGTTGTTGCATGAAGCACGTAATCAATTATCTTGGAATTGAAAATATCCTTACCAAAATGCACTCCTAGGAGTGGACAGAAATTTCGTCTAGTACCAAAGATGTGAAGAGAAAGTATTGGTAGGTCCGATAGCTTTCGGCAGGCTATGGAATTGAACAGAAGTAGTTTTAAATGAAAGGCTATTTCGAGGCAAACGCACACGCTTTTGCCACACATACCCATGCGGGGTAGGTCAAGGCAGGAACGTATCCGCCGCCTTGACTGGCAAAAATGTACGCGCTTGATCGTGCTCAAATACCGGCAATGACACAGAGCAGTTCTAGCGATGTGGAATTTCTGTTTTTGCACTTCCTAAAGGCTACATGTGACAGACATCAATTTCCGATCAGAGGTTTTGAAAGACACAACAATTAATGTTACCGGTTATGTTTTCTCTCGTTGCCATTTACTTTAACAACCTCAGAGCTCTAAAGCCAAAGCCCAAAATCAAACCTGCCAAAAAGATCTAGCGGGAAATGTTTGTGGAAATTACATCTTTTAGAAACATTTAGAGCCAAGCCAACTGCTAATCTAACAATAGGCTGGCAATAACCGGCGCTATAATTGATATACTTCATCGCCTACAAACTTATAGCGTCACCAACATGACCACCATCCTGACAAAAAAAAATCCATCGTTATGGATGGAAGCTCGGAATCAACGGTCCCCATCCACACTTACCAATCGCAATGTCGATCACTTCCTCGTCAAAGTCCGTGTGACCCCGCAGTAGTGCCAGATAGTACTTCCGCGCTCGTTGCTCCTCAAACACCTGACAGACCTCCTTACATGCATTCTTATTGAGCGGTATGCACAGTATCCCACTGGTGGCAAAGTCCAGTCGATGGGCAAAGTAGAAATCGTGCGTCAAATTATCCTGTACGTACTCCGGGAACTGTTTCCTCATGATGGTTTGGACCGTTTTCTGAAATTCAAAACATCATTCAACTTTCAGTTTTGCATTGCTTCCATTTTTCCCACCCAACCTTTTTCGTATCATTCGAATTGATCAGCAGATCATGCTTCTTGTTTATGACGAGAAAGTTCCCACTGCTGTACAGCACGTCCACTGTTTCGTCCTTCTTCTTGTAGTTGTTTCCTTCGCACAGCGATAGAATAAAATTCACGAAGCGGTCGCAGAGGACCAGAAGAGCTTTGATGATTTTCTCCACCAGTCCGGTAGAGAAGAACTGTATGATACGATCCACGATTTCATCGATCATACTGGCCCTCGAATTCTACTTGCAATATATCTAGCAGCTAGGATTCTAAAATCGAAGAGCTCGAACCAAAAAAAAAATATATCCTTCGCCGTGTTCCACTATCCTATCTGCTCGCAGCTCGGGGAATCTGTCAAATTATTTATTCAGAATGCATTCAGAGTGCTTCCAGGTCTTCCTAGTGTTGCTCCTCTCGTTCGTCCGTGTTTTTGTGCTCGCTCTCAAACTCTCCCTCTGCTCTCACTTTTTTCCTGGTGTCCGAATCCTTCCGCTCCTACTCTCTTGATGGTGTGGAATTCTGCTGCTGCAAAAATTATTCCACTAGCATCGAGCAAAATTCGTCTGGCCCAGGGGAACCCTCAGATCCTGGCAGTTTTTCGCGTTGTGGGCCATTCGATCGTGGCTATCGCAATACGGCAAACACTGCTCAGCCTTTCGAACTTTCATCACCAACCGTCTACGATCGCGGACGGTGCCAGCAGATTGGCAAATTGGGGAATTTTCTTCGACACCACTCGAAAATGTAGTTCCGTACTGCAATAATCCTCCACACGAACTCCGTCACTCGCGATTACTACAACATCGCCGTTCTCTCTCCCGAGCCTGACTGAAAGTCCTTTCTTTGCGGGGTGGAAGAATATCCTTCGCTCGCCACTTTGTCGCTGAGGAGGGCTGATGTCATCGATGGTTTTCCTTTCGATGCGATATCCTTTTCCGAAACTCGAGAGATGTTTTTGACAGTTTTGCTTTGGTCGCGCTCGCGCCTCGTGTGAACTGTTCGAATCGCAACGAATAGCTAACTGTTCTACCAAAAAAGGTCTTGGTCGAGAAATTGGAATTGCTAGTCGATCGCATGGAAATAATTTGATTAATTTCTCATTCTCACTATACGAGCTGTGGCGAAAATGTTGACTTCAGCTAGGTTGGCTTTTCTCGGCAACCAATTTTTAAGTATTTTTGAGCAACTCAATGTGACTATGAATATCGCATATGAAGAGTATATGACAAATATTGAAACACTAATTGTTTTAACAAACAATTAAACAAAGAATTTATTTATAACAAACAATTTTCAATCGAAAATATATTTTGACGATAAGAAAAATATTTACTCAGAAGAAATAGTTGCGTATTTCTTCTTGTTGATTTTATTTGAAGAAATCATCAATGTATGTGGTACGAAATGATCGATGTATGTATGGGGTCCGAAATCAACAATCTTTTCTATTGCAATCGATGCGTAGAAATTCCTCTGATCGGATTGTAATTTTTTTTTTGTTTTTTTTTTGCTCAAAACCTGGGATATTGCTTGGATTTCTTTATTGGAAAGACTTTCAGCCTGTGGCTGGTTTGCCGGGCTAAACCCCTGACAACTTTTATATGACGATTGTAGTTCGATTTTTTATAGTACCCCAGCAAATAAAACAAAGACGTAGTCACAAATTCAAACAATTGTTATCCACAAGGCCATGTGTGCACCCATGCAGACACATCATGGGGTTTTAGTTATTTATTAACAGCTATCGATAACTACTTCCCCTACACCGTAGTATACTTTCAGATAAAGAAATCAGAAGCTACAACTCATGGAAAATACCAGGCCTATGACAAGGACCACTTTTCAAGTAGATAACATCTCAGCAAGCTCAGCTGTCAAAATAATGTCAACATTGTAAGTTGTGTTTGTTTTAGCTCGTTTACGTTTTGTCTGTTGTTGCTCGTTTTCGTTGTGCACGTCATACAAAGCAGAAAGATCGCTTTCTGTGGTGTTTTACATCAATACAAACAACCAAAACAAATGATTAGACTTCTATTTGACAGCTGACAGCGGGCCCAAATGAATTTGAGCCCAGGACATCCTGTCTACTGTCAAACACTGCTATTGATATAGGCTTGTCAATCGCCTGGAAAATACCTTCGAGAGAAAACCCAAAGTAATAACCACAATCAATATGCAACTAGCAGATTGAAATTGGTTCACTGTTGTAGAACCCCTTGGTTCAAAGTACACCTTGAAGCCAGCACCTTGCTATGTATATTTGCGCCATTATTTTGATTTGCTGTGTTATTTTGACAGAAAATTTGAGAGTGTGTTCGTGTGAGTTCATTATTAGGGGCGCATTATTAAGCTTGAGACCGACCTTGGCACCGTATGCTAGTACTGACTGAGACAAGAATAAAATCGTATTTGTTCGGGACCTACTGGTCTTAGAGTTAGTCTATGGTCGGACCAAGGTGGTGAGTATCAAGATAAAGCCCTGGACTTTTTTCACTGCTAAGAAGATATCCATCAGCAGATCACCACAGCGAACACTCCGCAACAAAATGGAGTTGCGGAGCGTAAAAATCTTCACCTGGTGGAGATAGCTCGCTGAATGATTTTGGTCGCGCAGCTGCCACACAAGTACTGGGCTAACGTTGTGAATACCTACCGCATATTGACAGAACCGTTTGCCAATAAACCCATATCGCAGACTTCATTTAAGTTTTGGACTGGATAAAAGACTGAGAAGCGGTCGAAGTTGGAGGTGAAATCCAAGAAATTATTATTTGTATGCTTTTACTCGCTCCTATCTGCTTCATAAAGCCTACCGATTTTATCGATTTCGAGAACACGAGTAGAGACTGCCGATTTCTACCGCATCGTAATATTCAGAAAACTGAACCTTGAGGGAAGTACCAACAATCAATATGCAACTAGCGATTTGAAATTGGATCACTGTTGTGCCTGGTCCGAAGTACACCGTGGAAGCCAGCACCTTGTTATACATATTTGCGCCTTGTTTTGATTTGCTGTGTTATTTTGACAGAGTATTTGGAGTGTGTTCATGTGAGTTCATTATAAGGGGTGCATTATTGAGCTTAGGACCGAGCTTGGGACGATGTTCTAGTACTGACTGAGCCAAGAAAAAAATCGTTTTTGTATGGGACCTACTGGTCTTAGAGTTAGTCTATGGAAGTACCATTCCATATCCATTATCTGAAATTTTTCGAAAGAATCGTGTCAAAGCAGATGATGTTGCCGATTAAACTGCACCCGAGAGCAACAGCAACAGCGATGTCGCTGTTTCTTCTGAGGTCGTTGATGACCAATATGGTGAAAAAGAGCGTTGCAATTCAATTATCAGTAGCCGTTTCTTAAGACGATATACTGCAAATGGGCTAAGTCTGCCTTCCAATCGATATGAAAATATGTAAATATGGGAATTCATAAACAAATTTATCATACTCATAACAAACATTACTGTCAAATTCGATCTGTGTTTCCATCTGCTAGTTTGACACTTGTTGGATTGAATTGTTGTGCTAATGAAGTTCTGCATTTAGTTTCACTTCTTAATGACTTGATTATAGCCTATTGACTGTTGTGATGCTATAAAATACCTATATAAGACATCGTCATGTCAAATGTATGTTATGCAGTGCATCTTTAAAACTTTTTATGCGACTTAAAAGATGTTATAAAAAGATCGGTTAATTGCGTTGTTATGGTCATATTATTTGAGTCAAAAATTAAGTCTTCTTTCTTAGCATTTCAAGTTTATCGCTTTCGCAATTAGTTAATAGCTTGCTCTCAACTTAGTGTTCTAAATGCACTTTCACAGTTATTAATTGAGAGCTTTCAATGCCCGGTACCATTTTTTGCATTAATATGATTGTGTGGCAAGTACAACCATACCCTATGCCCAGGGAGTCGAGCAGTTTTCCTTAACTAAAGATTTCTAGACCAGACCGGGAATCGAACCCAGCCACCTCCAGCATGGTGTGGCTTTGTAGCCACGCCTTTGCCGGCGGAGCTAAGGGAGGACCCAAACATTAAGTCATATGTTCTAATAAAAATACACGAGTGACTTATACAAGACAAATGTTTTGCATCCTCTCAGCTTGAATTTGACAAAAGATGTTTTTCATTTCATTCTTAATACTCTTGTATAACAAAATTTTCAGATAACTAACCAAATAATTGTTTTTGGTATTACTTGGTTTGATCTTTAGTTGAAAATACAAATGAACCAAAGTGACTCACTATACACTAAAATTGAATGAACGTTCAGCTATTTTCGACAAAGATTTTTCATTAAATGCATACCGACAAACATAAACGTAAGTTCTGAACATTGGAAACTCGACCACCAATTCCATCACGATCATTTCAAAGACGAAGAGTCTTCCCTCGGATAGAATTGATCGCTTACATGAGTAGACTTTGCGTCTCGAGGAACTTCGGAAAAAAGCCAGTGTTTTAACTTTTGGCAGTTAGGCCCTAATGAAACATCACTGTGTTCTAAACTCAGTGAAATAAACTTTCAATATTCATAAGATTGCATTATGATTATTAACCACAAGAAATCAGTTTCAATTTCATTAAATTATCTTATGAAATATTATTATGCTGAAAAAATAAAAACATGGAGCAATCTGGATTCGAAGCTTGATCCATCAGGTTATGAGTCCAGTTACTTGACCACTAGAAAAGCTCTGTCCAGTTAGAATCCGGAATCACTTATTGTGGCAGCGGCACGGAATTCTTTTACCGCGGTTTGTTTACCTAGGCGCCCTGTGATATAAATTTCACGGTGTTTCGAGCAGTGAGTCAAAAGTTATTCCAGATGGAAGCCGAGAGGAGCGAAACAATTCTGCAAACCCACGTTGATAATCCAACGTGGTCCGCAATAAAAATCGCAAAAACGATGAAAATCACCAAATCAACCGTTTATGATGTGCTCAAACGATTCAGGGAGCGAATGAGCGTGGATCTAGTGCCTCAAGATTAGCGTCGTAGTGGAACATATGACCGCAAGATGAACCAGAAGGTGTTGAGAACCGTCAGAACAAACCCTGGACTATCAGATAATGAAATCGCACAAATATACGCTGCTGCTCGCAGTACCGTTCAAAGATTTCGTTTGCGAGCAGGATATCGTTCTTAGCCAACAAGTAACCAAACAGAACGTTGAAGCAAAGTTTCGTCACCAAAACTCGAGCTCGGAAATTATACCAGCAGGTTTTGACGAAGTACCAAAAATGCCTGCTCATCGACGATAAAACCTACGTCAAAATGGATTTCGGACAGCTTCCTGGCCAAAAATTCTACATGGCGACGGCACGAGGAGACTGGTGAAATTTAAGTTTGCTTTTATGGACAAATTTGCCAAAAAACTGATGATTTGACAAGGGATATGCAGCTGCGAAACAAAGACCAAAGTGTTCGTGACGAATAAGACGATGGACTCGAAGCTGTACAAGGAAGAATGCCTCGAAAACCGCGTACTACCTTTCATTAAAGCCCATAAAGGTCTCGTGAAGTTTTGGCCAGATTTGGCGAGTTGCCATTTCAGCCGGGAAGGCATCCAGTGGTACAATAGACTAACTCTAAGACCAGTAGGTCCCGAACAAATACGATTTTATCATAGACTAACTCTAAGACTAGTAGGTCCCATACAAAAACGATTTTTTTTTTCTTGGCTCAGCCAGTACTAGCACATCGGTCCCAAGCTCGGTCCCAAGCTTAATAATGCGCCTCTCTTAATGAGCTCACACGAACAAACTCTCAAATATTCTGTCAAAATAACACAACAAATCAAAACAAAGGCGCAAATAGGTGCTGGCTTCAAGGTGTACCTCGGACCAAGGGGTTCTACAACAGTGAACCAATTTCAAATCACTAGTTGCATATTGATTGTTGGTTAAACCATATGAAATTCTGAGTGACTGACTGAGTGTAAGCGTGCAACACGCCAACGACTTCAAACTAATTCGACTTTTGTGTCCGAATCCAATCGAATTTTTACATGCATGCTTTCCGTGAGTCAGCGACTCAAAAGGCTCAAAGGCTACCTGATGGTATTGGTAGTAGATAATGTGAAAACGGGAAAAACAACAACATTCCCCACCCACTAGCGGTGGGTTGTGTTAGTGTACAATTGACAGAAAATTCAACAATCTAAGTTCGATATTCTCCAAAGTGTCCTAAACGACGCTCAGCTGTCCGGTTCGTTCATTTGTGGGACCGTGTTTGATTGTATTTGTGTCGCGCAAGGCTATTCGCATTTTCTTTCACCCGTGTGTCGCCGGCCGCAAGAACTTTCCTGTTTTCCCCGCGCTCTTCAATCGTCCGCAGTTCATCTTTGGCATTCTACGGTAATGTCAGTCTTGAGCTGTAATTCCAACCGTTCATTTGGAATTCCCACTTCCATGTGGGTGTACTGGACGCGATAGCCTATATTTCGATTTATTTGTTGTGGCCACCCTTGCAGGCTACTTTTCTGCCAGTCGTCCAGCTGCCAGTCGAGCAGGGACGGCAGTGATGTGTTCTTGGTTGCATCACTAGTCGCATAGGTCGCTTCGTTCGTCATCGAAAAAGAAAAGTTTCCACATATGCTAACACGTACTGCTGTGATCTAGAATCGATTAGTGAGAGATGCGGATTAACAAATGTGATGAAATTCGGGGTGTTGATCCGATACCGGTTTTGAGTTTTGTCTGGAAGTGAGCGTGGGAAGATGTTAATTCGAGCGTTTAGAGTTGAATGTTTCCCCCTAATCAATAATTCCCGGAATCATTAAATTTTCATTGTGAGATAACAAGCGGTTCAAGTGTAAGAGAAAGGAAAGGGTGGTTTTTCCGGAACAAAAAGAGTTGAGTGAAAAAATGCTATTGAAAACCAGTTGGAAAATCGATCGCATTCCAAGGACACCAAGTTCAGTGTGGTTCCATACAGCAGCGGTTGTGCCAGCTGGCGGTGGAGAGGAAATTGTTCCGGGTGTTGGTCTGCAAGAGGAAAGTGCTGACACGTGCGCACGGAACTCACACCTCACGGACCAGCACCACCATCAGCAGTAGCATCATTGCCTCCACCATCGCTCTTTCTAGTAGCAGCTGCACCAGCGCTTAGTGCGGTAAGTGTGTTTAAACAATAATAGCTGTCATTCCGCGGTACGGCTTCCTTTTTCTTCCTACAGTAGTCGTGTGGCACATTGGGGAGGGTTTTGCTGGGGTGGTTGAGGAAATATGCGTTCGTGAATGGAATGACGGCAGTGGCTCGTGGAGGCAAGCAAGAATGTGTGGCCACTGAAGATCCGAGTGGTTATATCAAAATATTCAGGCTTAGTTTTCTTTCTTTTGTATTTATGGTTCGCCGGATTCGTTGGTGTTGTGGAAGCATTTATTTGAGTACTATTCCTCACTATTTGAAACCTTCGAGTACCGCCTCGGTTTTATCGATTAACACTTTTTAAACATATGATCGCATCATCTTCCGATTAACGCAAAAATCCTACCGGTCTGGGTATAATCTTCTTTTATTTTATCTCGGCATATGAGGCTTTTATTGTCTATCCCATATAGGGATGGGCCAAAAGTTCAAGTCGACTATATAAAAGCCTATGCAACTTCGGCGTTTTTTATTGCATGTCGTTACTGGAAAGTTTTCAACCGAAAGAACAATATCAAAAAGGCTCAGTCCAAATGACGTCATGCCTCACAGTTAAAGCCTTTATTCAAATACGGCGTCGTCGTTATCGTCGCATGTAAATGAACGCCAGTGTATAAACGCCAACAACCTCATCAAAACCTCCACCATCAGTGGTTGCTGGCACACTTGGCCAGGGCGGTAAACTCAGTTTAGATTACTTTAATCAGGTTGGACTAATAAATGTCGCGTGTATCCATTAGCAGATGCCCAAAAGGCCCTGAGATAGCTTTAAAACGCTCGAAATGACTGAATGTGATTACCACCCCGTTTCGACACGGTAGTGGGTAGAATTGTTTTCCGAGAATTGGAATTCTTTTCGCCTGGCAACGTGACTGCTAACCGGACAACCATACAGCATAACGCAAATGTGGGCAAAAGTGGAGCAATACAAGAAAGGAAAATTCTTGCATTTGATTGTGAAATAGCATAACGAAATTATTCCAAAGTTTCGCAAGAGGCTGCTCATATTCCTCGTGGATGCTTGGGTGAATTCGAAGTGGTTCAGATAGTAAGCACGATACGACGATACGATTACGAAAATGTTGAAGTTAGATATTTTTCAAATGGTCCTTGAAAACACATAATGAGCTGGAGGTTCAGCTGACAGTTTAAAGGCATTAATCTCAAAAACCATAAACAATTCATGCCGGAGATTCGAACCACCGGGCAGCAACAATTTATCTCAGTGTTTAGGATGCGAAGTCATTGTATTTTCTTAGATTTGTGCCTTCAAACGCAAGTGGATTATTTTTCATCAGCATCTTAATATCTACCCACGTACCCAGTGAACAGCCCAGGGGGAAAAATTCCTAAGGGGGGAGCTATGCTTCGTACAATATTAAAATTCATCCGACGTTCTGTCATAGATTGAATAACGGGAGCGAGTTATTTCCGGTATGCTGATAATGACAGTGAAAATTGTGACCGTACATTCCTGACGAAAGGCATTGTTCCAGTTTTCAGATATGAGGTCGTAAATTGATAGCTCATTGCGTGACAATTGAACAAACGGGTTGAATAGCTGAGCTTCAGATAGGCTAGTTGGTATGGGTATAGTAAAGGGTGTTGCGATCAAAATTAGGTCAAACAGTAATGTGTGCGAGTCGATCAAAGCTTTTATTAATAAGTCAAATTCTTTTTCTTTTTCAAGTTCAGTTAATACAGAATACAGGAGAAATATTCAGCTAAGCTTTACCGAATGCGAATTACCCGGCCTTGCGTTTAACACCTACCATAAGATTTTGAACAATCTCCTTGTCCACTTTATCCGCCGTAGAACGCCAGTTTGCCTTGAACTGTTTCTTGCTCACAACAGCTTTTTGAGTCTTCTTAAGGTTCCGCTTGACGATGGCCCAATATTGTTCGATTGGGCGGAGCTCTGGCGTGTTGGGAGGGTTCTTGTTCTTGAACGTTGTTGGCAGAATACCACTCCATGGCCTTTTTCCGTAATGGCAAGATGCCAAATCCGGCCAAAATAGAACGAATTGTTTCGTTTCGTGTCGCTTCAGGAAAGGCAGTAGACGTTTTTGAGGGCACTCTCTCAATTTCCTGGTTGACGGTTCCGGTCGCAATGTAAACGTTGCTCTTCAAGCCACTGGTACAGATGGCCTGCCGCACCAGATATTTCAACCAAAACAATGCATTAGGTCCTAAGTAACAATGAGAGATTGTTTTTGTCGACTTTCTCTTTGGTTAATAGCTTGTCTGTTCAACGATTTGGTGATGTTTTCAACGTATTGAATCTCTAATCACACTTTATACTACCGTACTGTATATTGAAAATAGTTGAACATGTTTCTACATAGCCGTAGGAGCCCAAAGAAAAAGTCGACAAAGAGAGTCTCTCATTGTTACTTAGGACCTAATGCATTGTTTTGCTTGATTTCTTTGCGAACTTTGACAGTTTAATGTGCTTGAAAAAATCTGCCACCTTTCCCCGTCCGGTTGCCGTGTAAAATTCCTGTCCAGGAAGCTATTTAAAGTCTGCGTTGACGTAAATTTCATCGTCCCGTACCACGCAATCAAACTTCGTCAGCATCGTCGTGTAAAACTTTCGCGATCGTGCTTTGGCCGACGTGTTCATCATCGCGATTTGGAGTCACCACTTTCTTGTAAGTCGACAGTCCAGCTCGTTGTTTACAGGGTGCGGCAGAAAATAATGCGAAAATGTTGAAACTTGAGTATTGGGTTAATTCGTGTAGGTAGTGACTAATTTCTGTCGAAAGTGTATTTGTTTATGTTTACTTTCAAGTGCTGCATTCTATTTGTTTTATTGCAAATTCGTCAAAATGTTCGCGAAAAAAGTGATCACCAGTTTGTTGCTCGCCCAGAAGAAACCGAAAGAGATTGTCAAGGTGGTAGGGTGCCATTTGGCCTAAGCATCGGATCCTAAGCAACAAAAGCCGGGATGCGGAAGTCCGCGCTTTTCACGCACGCCGAACGTGATCAAATCGATCCGTGCAAAAATTGCTCGCAACCCGGTGCGTTCCATAAGAAAACTTGCAAAGGTAGCTAATATTTCGGAGAAATCCATGCGGAGAATCATCAAAGAAGACCTGCATGCATCTTCCAGAGCCAGTGTTCGAGCACGAACTTTGCCGGCCACCGAAGGACTTTCTTCACTGCTGTTAAGCAGCCACCAGAAAGTGCACTTTAAGAGCACTGAAACACCAATCGTACGGATCCACTGCTTCCACAATGTAACTGCCCAAGTTCTTCAAGGATAGGCCACTTAAGCTCGTCGACCATTTCATTAAAGACCGACTGATGCACTTAAAAACGGCTAAGTCCCTTCGTAAAAGGGTACTTAGAAGCAAAACGCAACACGACACCGCAAATCTACAAAGTCCCTTTTTAGCGGGGGACTTGTAAATATTCGACCCGGCACAAACCGATAGGGAACAATGACCACAAGACCGTGATAATTTATTAGATCGAGAACAAATTGCACGCACGTCCGATCGATCTGGTTTGTATTATTGTACTGATCTTTTGGGATGGGAATATGTACATTGGGATGAGTATGGTGTGGGGTATATGAACGATGGTGAGATCGGTAAACAATCGGTGATCTCGATTGGTACTCATCGCTTCGGTACCGATGGATAGGGTGTTGTGTGGCTGCTGCGGTTGTAGTTTTCGTTGTGTCTCCAACAGCCAGAGTGAAACGCCACTTGATTACGGACCGGGTCAAGGAACTACGAGTGACTCGTTCCAAGAGATTGCTTTCCTTGTTGAAGAAGGAAAAAATGATAATCCTGTTCTCCGACGAAAAGCTTTTCAGCATCGATGCTGTGGCCAACAACCGCACGGACCGGTTTATTACACAGCAAAAAATGGAGAACGTTCCGGAAAAAGTTAAATTCAAATTTCAAACCAAACATCCGGCTGGTGTCATGATGTTTGGCTTGGTGGCGTCCAACGGTTTGAAAATGCCGCCTGTTTTCATTGATGCTGGAGTTAAAATCAATACCGAAGTGTATATCGGTATTTTAAAGGACCAAGTGCTTCCCTGGGTGAACGCCAACTTCTCCGAGGACCAAAACGTTGTCCTACAGCAGGATAGAGCGCCGTGTCACACGTCCAATCGAACCCGACAATGGTTGAACGATAACATGAAATTTTGGTCGAAAAATTATTGGCCCCCTAGCAGTCCAAAACCTGCAGTTAAGCCTGCAAAACATCACACCCTAGTGTGAAAACCCTGAAGTCAACCATAACACGCACTTGGCAGTCAATGTCGGAGCACTACGTCCGAAAGGCATGCTCTGGCTTCCGGCGTCGGCTCGAGAATGTTTTTATAAACTGCACTCGAAAATCCCTCTCGAGGATCATGGTTATCACCTTGTCGTAGGTGAGAGGGCTAATCCCATGCAAAAGGCCAGCATGGGAGACTAAGAACATGATCAGCAGTGATAGTATCACACTCTACTTTCTTTAAATTGCCACGTCGTAGTACGTTTATTTGAAGGCACTGAAAAAGGTAACTTACTGGCGGGTTTAGCTGCAATTCACTCTTATACGAAGCTGGGAACAATCTACAAATTCCTTCAAATAATTTAGGGAAACGACAAAAAGTGCACTTTTTATTTGCTTGACAACTCTTTTTTTGCTGTTTACTTTCTAATTGTCATTGAATAAACAGCAAATATACCTACACACTTGGTATTCTTAATAATCTTATTGTTCCCATCATTATCGAAAAGGGTCAGTGTTTTGATCATGATTGTGAGCAACTAGTAATATGTCCTGATGTGTCAGGTGCAGATAATGCAAATATATATTATAATTTAAAATTACGCTCTATACGACAGCCGTGATCAAGGCACTGACTGCAACAACATATTATTTAGCTAGGGATCAGACCTTCTGAACTGAACAAAGGTCATTGAAAAATGTAACTTAGGACAGATGCTGACAAGGAGTTAAAGGCTGGGGTTTTATAAAAAGAATAGGACGCGGAGGGTCCGCTTACGGAGACAAGTGGCCTTGAGGAACCAAGAACAATTCTTCTCTATATTTTCTCTGTATTGTATGTCAGCTCCAAGAAACCTGCAGTCAACTTCACGTGATGACTATTCTGGAAACATTAAATGTCCGTATAGAGCTTACCTCATGTGGTCGGTTTTAATTGACAGTATATGGGACAGCAAATTTATTCAAAAACATGTGCTGAAATACTGTGGTATTCAGAACGAACAGTGCTCAAGTGGTCAACATAGACATAGACTGGTCATTCTGAGTATTCTGAATATCGGTTCTAGCAGATATAATATACGATCGCAAAGGAATGGAAACTCGTGAGAAATAACATAGGTCATAAGTGAGTAAAAACTAACAACAAGCTTGCACATCATCAAGGTAAGAACTTCATAATTAACTATACTAATTTGCAAAATTATACAAATAATTGAGACTCACCACTCACTATCTTATGTGATGGGTCAACTTATATGACATTAAAAGACCATGTAGACCATGACCATATAGACTATGGAAAAAATAATAACAAAGAACAACATAACATAACAAAATTCTCAAACGTGGCTCCTTCCGAGTCATTTGCAACAGCGTCTTCTTGGACGACATGTTCCGTGTACGGCTGGCAAAATGATTCGAAAGGATCTACGCAACGATATCATCAAATGCCTGGCGTAGAGGTTTCTACTCTATTCAGAGTCCCGCCAGTAAACCTTAAAAAAAAAAATAAAGATAACTGCACTCGAAAATGTTGATATTATTGCTTGAATTAGTTGAAAATGGGATTTGAAAGAAATAGAACAAATTTTCGCATTATTTTCTGCCGCACCCTGTAGCTCTATCCACGGTTGAAGGCGCCACTCCTAGCTTCATTGCAACATCTCGGATGGAGAGGTTGGGGTTCCGCTCGAAACAGTTTTCCTGACTGTCGACTGTTCACCGAACACTTTTAATACGTTGGTAACAGTTGATTTAGCCACATTCAACAATTTCGCCAACTTGGCGTGAGAGTAGTTTGGATTATCGCCATGCACGTGCAAAATTTTGATGCGTTGCTTCTCTTTCTTCGACGACATTTTGATAACTGAAGTGCTAATCTCAAAATCAAAATAGAGGCATGATGCTACACGCACACATCTTCAAAATGAGGGGTGTGCAAAATGTTTTAATGCACGATTAAAGGAAATGCGTCAAGTTTAAGTCGACCAAATTTTGATCGAAACACCTTTTATTAGCTGGTGGGTTCGATCCCGGGTCCGGTCAAGTATCTCTTTCCGGTTGTAGATTTTATGGATTTTCCTTGGTATTGGAAATTATTTTAAAAATTGAACTATAAAAAGTTTTCCCCAAGAAACGTGCCTACATAAACTTGTACGCCTTTTTCGCATGCTGTTCTTCAACTATTTACCCTTCCGCAGTGCATTTTGCCGATTGGAATGGGACAGAAAATAGTTCCCAGAATGATAGTAGGTGTTTATGTACTATCATCAAAATAGTCGATAAAGTTCTTGGGTGAAGATGTTTTGCTTGAAAGACACACCTAATCTCAAAGCCAAGCGTTTCCGTTAATTAAAGTATTGTCGACACAATAAACATGCAACAATTCCCAGTAGTATCATAATGAATCGGCAAAAAATGCATTCATCAATATGATAAGACCGGTCGGCCGACCATATCAGTACTGATTAGCTGCGTTCCGAGCAAAAAACTACGCATAAACGCGCAAACATCGGTACTCGTTAGATAAGGTCCACGTGGTCTGGGGCTTGTAGGCATGAACTGTTCCCAACAAGTTTTGCGTGTCCTGCAATTTTGACTCGCATTGCGAAAGTGCGCCTTTCTGAACTGAAATCAATCAACGCACTACGACGACATAGGGTAGCAATTAACCTAACATTGTACGACAGTTTACAAATGCGAAGCAAAACCGAAAAGACATTGACGATTGGAAAGGTCAATGATGTTATCAGTGGTATTAATTATTTTCAATTGATACCGTTGGTCGCTTACTAATAATGGCGTCGTAACCTCACACACTCACACACATCAGCGATGGTAAGACGTTGGACAGACTCATGAATGTTTGATTCAATTAAATGATTAATGGGATATGCCTCTAAACGATGATGAAATTGTATGAGGAAACCGGTACAATCGTGTAGCTCTTTGGAATTCAGGACGGTTCAAGGAGGTTCAGAAAGTTTTCTTGGAAATTATTCTAAAATGTACTTGGAAAATGACCGGATGCATAGATATACCTAACCTGTAAAGGCACAAACTATGAAATAGTTTCGAAAAAATCTTGTGTAGTTATTATTAAGACTTGTTCGCGACAAAATGTAGACACTCCTCAATACGCATATTTCTGGAAATACTTCATCAAAGCGTGAAATACTTCGCAGACTGATGAATGTCTTTTCATTGTGTAAAATCAATTTTTGTAAGTACTATAAGCTATTAGATCGAAGATGGCGTCGAAAGAAGAGCAAGTGCGAAAAGCAATTGTGTGCGGTCGCAATGAAAATCCGGAGCTGTCAGTGCGTGATGCGGCATAGAGGAGCATTTCAAGATGAAGAAAAAGGCCAAGTTTCCCAAAAAATATTTGGTTTCGCCGGCAATATGCAGCTGTGGTCGAGCAAGCCAAAGCTTCATCACTACCGGAACGGTAAATGAGGAAATATACCGTGAAGTATACCTAAAGAAGTGATTTTTACCATTCCTATGCAGCCATGACGGCCCTCGCAATTCTGGCCTGATTTGGTATCTTCTTGTCACTACGCCAAAGATGTTAAGGAATGGTACACACTTAGAAAATTTATCAGTATTCGGTACTTTTTTACCGAACTTTCATCAGCTGAACGTTCGGTGATCCGATTTACCGGATTTAGGTGAAATTTCACAATATGCCGGTAAAAAAGTTACCGAAACTTGTCAAATTTTACCGGAATCCGTTGAATCGGATTACCGAACATTCAGCTGTTCAAAGTTCGGCAAAAAAATTACCGAAAGCTGTAAAATTTTCTGAGTGAGTATAAAGCGAATGGAGTCCATGTTGTACCGAAAGAGGTGAATTCACCTCACTGCCCGGAGTTGCGACCCATCGAGCGGTATTGGGCTCTCGTGAAGAGGCCCAACAACCCAAGGCCCAAGTAAACAACAAGTTACAACTATAGAAAAATTTCGAAAATCTTGGCCAAAAGCAGCTAAATCGGTGGCAGAGAAGTCTGCACAGACCCTAATGGCTGGAGTAAACTCAAAAGTTCGTAGTTTCTTCATACGGCCTAATTAGGTAACTGTAATTAGTTTTAAGATGACTAATTATGCACAATTAAATGAATGAAAAATGCATCTTGGATTGAACTAACAGCAAATTTGATTTATTCTTAATTTAATCTGTCCAGATTTTGTCGCGAACAAGCCTTATTAGAAGAGATATTGTGAAATGAACATAAACTTTTGGTTTTCATTTTGTGACTACATGGAACATTTTCCAGTACGAATTCCAGTTACTTCTGGATTCGGCATGCTGATGTCCATTTTTCCGTGCGCTGATAAATCTGCGTTAGTGGATCATTAGCCACTGCACAAATAAACGTGTCGAATGTAGGTAGGCTCAGACCCATAAGGGTCACCCACAATTGATACGTTGCGGATGCGTTTGCGTGAATTTGATAGTTTTCACATAGCTTTTCTGTCAAATTTACGTCAACGCATACACAACGTATCAATTGTGGGCCAGCCAATAATCTTAAAGGGCGAACACGAAATTATTGCGACCCATTCAACAGGGCATAACTTTTTTACCATTGGGTAAAACTCAACCAAATTTTGCACACTTTCTCATTGATGTGTATTGTTTACATGCTGTCAAACTCGAAGTCGTGTTTTTCGATTCAACGAAAATGGGGGTGAACCAACGCGAGTCGAGAGAACAAATTCTTTCCAAACACCTGGAATTTCCTGACCTGTCGAACCGGCAGTTGGGAAAAATGTTGAACATTCATCATTCAACCGTCTCCAGAGTGTTGAAGCGGTTCCAGGAGCGGTTGACGTTGGACCACGGCAAAGGAGCTGGAAGAAACCCGGGACCGGAGAACAAAAAGACGGAGGGAAAGGTGAAGAGGATGACTAAAGCAAATCCCAACGTCTCAAGCCGTGATTTGGCTAAAAGGATCGGCATGTCGCAAAGCTACGTCCAGAATGCAAAGAAGAGAGCTGGACTACATAGGTACAGAGGTATAGAACTTCCCAAACCGATGAGCGGCAACAATCGATGGCTAAAACTCGGGCACGGAAGCTCTACGAGAAGATGCTGAAAAAATATGGCTGCTGTGTGATGGACGACGAAACGTATATAAAAGCCGATTTTAAGCAAATTCCGGGGTTGGAGTTTTTCACCGGCAAGAGCAAGTTCTATGTGGACGACAAATTTAAGAAGAAGAAGAAAATGTCGAAGTTCGCCTCCAAATATCTCATTTGGCAGGCCATCTGGTCTTGTGGACTGAGGAGTGAGCCTTTCGTGACAAAAGGCACAGGGCGTTCTTGCAGCAGCACGACGAAGCTCCGCTATTTTGGCCAGATTTGGCATCATGCCACTATTCTAAAAGTGTCCTGGAGTGGTATGAAGCCAATTCTGTCCATTTTGTTCCAAAGGACATGAATCCGCCAAACTGTCCGGAGGAGCAGTACTGGGCAATGATGAAGCGGAAACTTTGGAAGAGCAAGAAGACAGTCAAAGACGAGAAGGACATGTTTAGAAAATGAAAAAAAAAAACCGAGAAACTGGTATCGGATGACACTGTAAAGGGTGATACGGTCAAAATTTGGTCAAGGGAAAATGCGTTTAAATCGGTGAAATCGTTTATTTAAAAAATCAAACTAAATTTCTTTTTCAAGTTCAATTAGTATAAAATTCAGGAAAAATATTCAGTTAGGCTTCCGCTTTTCCAAATCCGAATTGCCGGGCCTTACGCTTGACCCCTGCCATCAGATTTTGTACAGCCACCTTGTCCACCTTCTTCGCCGCAGAAAGCCAGTTTGCCTTGAACTGCTGCTCGTCCTTAGCAGTTTTTTTTGGTCTTCTTTAGGTTCCGCTTGACAATAGCCTAGTATTTCTCAATTGGGCGGAGCTCTGGCGTGTTGGGAGGGTTCTTGTCCTTGGGAACCACCTGCACGTTGTTGGCGGCGTACCACTCCATGGCCTTTTTACCGTAATGGCGAGATGCCAAATCCGGCCAAAACAGTACGGAACAACCGTGTTTCTTCAGGAAAGGCAGCAGACGTTTATTCAAACACTCTTTTCACGTAAATTTCTTGGTTGACAGTCCCGGAAGCTATGAAAATGCTGCTTTTCAAGCCACAGGTACAGATGGCTTGCCAAACCAGATATTTCTTTGCGAACTTTGACAGTTTCGTGTGCTTGAAAATATCTGCTACCTTTCCCTTCCTTTTGCCGTATAAAACTCCTGTCCCGGAAGCTGCTTGTAGTCGGCTTTGACGTAGGTTTCGTCGTCCATTACCACGCAGTCAAACTTCGTCAGCATCGTCGTGTTCAGCCTCCGGGATCGCGCTTTGGCCGTCGTATTTTGTTTATCATCGCGATTTGGAGTCACTACCTGCTTGTAAGTCGATAGTCCGGCTCGTTTTTTGGCTCGATGCACGGTTGTAGACGATACACCCAGCTTATTTGCGGCATCTCGGAGAGATAGGTTAGGGTTTCGCTTGAAACTACCGGCAACTCTCTTTGTCGTCTCAGCGGCTTCCGGTTTTCGATTTCCCCCCGATCCAGACTTCCTGGCTGTCGACAAACGTTCCCCAAACACTTTAATTACATTTGTAACGGTTGATTTGGCAACTTTTAGCGATTTTGCCAACTTTGCGTGCGAGTAGCTCGGATTTTCGCGATGCGCGAGCAAAATTTTGATACGCTGCTCTTTTTGCTTGGACGGCATTTTGACAACTGAAGAGTGAATTCCAAAATCAAAATAGAGAGCAACATTCTACACACACGCACCTTCAAAATGAGGGGTGTTCAGGTTTTTTAAATGCAAAATTGAAAGAAATACGTCAAGTTGATATTGACCAAATTTTGACCGTATCGCCCTTTAAAGACTTTGATAGAGGGCATCAAGCGAAAATGCGTTCAATTTTACACTCAAGGCTCCATCGATTAACTTTTCTTTTGATTTTTGAAGTAAATATATGTATAAAACTACCCTGAAATTTTGGTTTGATTCTAAACATTATAAGAAAATTGGCATGACATTTTCGGTGTCGCAATAATTTCGTGTGCGCTCTTTATGGCTTGCCCACAATTGATACGTTGCGGATGCGTTTGCGTTAATTTGACAGAAAGCTATGTGAAAACTGTCAAATTCACGCAAACGCATCCGCAACGTATCAATTGTGGGTGACCCTTATGGGTCTGAGGCTACCTACACTCGACGCGTTCATCTGTCAACAGCTTGATCAACTCCTGAACATTCGGTAAACAATGATCGTTTTCGAGATGCCGCGAATCGAAAAGAATGTTGAAATTGCAATGGTGGACACGCGGCTTCGTGAGAAGGATGTCTCGATGAACAAAATAGTGAAATGTTTCGGAATTCATCACGACGGCATAAAACCAAGTTCGGGGAACACTTCTCGTTCTATGAGAAATCAAGAAGCACAACAACCTGAGCACGAAGCAGAAAAAAGCAAATCAAAGTGCTGAGGAAAAATCCAGGGCGAAAACCAGAGACAGAAAGTTACACAGTCGGCTTTTGTAACGACCGTCTGTCTGCTTTTTGATATGACAAAGCATTTGTGAAAGAGGACTTCAGACCGCTTCCAGGACCGCATTTTTACCCCAAGGTTATCGGCAAAGATGCGAGCAGCAAAAGTCGTTGGAGGTGGAAAAATTTGGCCAGAAAGTTCTCGTATGACAGGCAATTTGTTCCTGCGACTCCAATTCATCGATTTTCTAAACTAAAGGTACGATCAATGCCGACGTTTACCGTACTGAGTGTTTACAGAAAAGGCCTGAATTGGTATCAGTCCATTACGCCAAAATCACAGTGGGTGCAAGAAAATGGAATCGATTTCGATGAGAAAAGCATCAATCCTCTTAATTGTCCACAGATTTGTCCAATTGAAGGGTACTGCGCTATCGTCAAGCGCAACTTCCAGAAGAGTGGTAAAAAGTGTAAGACCATGGAAAAAGTTCAAAAAGAATTGGCAGATGCGACTGGGTGCAGATTCCGAATTTGTCGCTCGCAATATTTCGGTGCTCGATCCGAATGAAGTGAAAAAAATGCCATAAAGTGGATTCTAACAGTCAAGCCATCGGTCAGCTGCTTCCAGAGATTGAGCTGCACGAAAATCATCCGTTGTTCAAACGCGAAATGTGCTGCTTAAAGGTTTCCGACAGGCGCAGGTTCTGCTCAACACTGTCGTTGGATAGCATCATCTAAGGTCCACAGCTTCCGGGTAGTTTCCCCGTCAAAGAAACGGCTACAATTTCCTCTACCCAATTCTATCAATGTCAACACGAGTATCCCATTAGTCGACAGTAACAGTTTTCTAACTCGCATACTCTCCCATTTTATTGTATTCCGGTAGAATTGTATTATTTTCTCGTTTTCTAACAAGGAAATGATACTCAGTTTTCGAACAAAAGCCCAACTGCCCAACTGAAAAAATGGATTCATATAAATTATAAGCATAATTCATTATACATAAATATTTAAACTTTAATAAATAACTTTAATAAAGAATGTGCACACCAAAAAGAAGTCGTCGGAAATGCCCTAATGCAGTCTTCTCCGTGTACGTGTTGCTAATCCGATCACTACTACATGAATATTAATGTATGTGTGCTATGATGAAGACGTCATTTGGCTACAGTAACTTTTATTCAGTAAAATGGCGTCGAATCAAGGACGCGTGCGCGAAGCAATTTTGCACAAAAGAGTGGAAAATCCAGATTTGTCGCACGGCGATATTGCCAAGTCATTAAAAATCGCAAAATCGACGGTTACTAAAGTGCTAAAAAACTTTCAGCAGCGCTTAACTTTAAAGAGAAAGGTCGGTTCCGGAGGTAACCATGATTCTCGTTTCGTCGCGGAGAGGAAGAAAGTGATTAAAGAATTTAAGAAGAAACCGAATATCTCCGTTCGTGAAGTGGCGAAAAAAGTGAAAATGTCTCCATCGTTTGTCCAGAAAGTGAAGAAAAGTGCTTGCTTGAAATCATTTAAAGTAGGTGTTGCACCAAATCGTAACGACAGCCAGAACAAGAGCGCAAAATCTCGATCGAGAAAATTATATGACACTATGCTGAAGGAATACGACTGCATAATATTGGACGGCGAAACATATTGCAAAGCTGACTTTAAGCAGATATCGGGACTACAGTTTTATACCTCGTTGCAAAGAGGAAATGTTGCTGATCGTTTTAAGCAAAAAAAATGTCGAAGTTCCCAAAAAAATACCTCGTATGGCAGGCAATATGTGGATGCGGTCTCAGAAGCGACATCTTCATCACGACTGTCACTCTAAATGGACAAATTTACGTAAAAGAGACACAACGGTTCGGTGCTGTTCTGGCCTGACCTGGCATCTTGCCACTATGGAAAACTGGCTAAGGATTGGTACATTGCTAATGGTGTAAATATTGTCCCAAATTATTGTAATCCGCCAAATTCTCCAGAACTCCGTCCGATCGAAAAGTATTAGGCTCTGGTCAAAAGGAATCTTCGAAAAACGAATAGCGTAGCAATTGATGAGAAAAGCTTCAGGCGTAACTGGCAGAAAGCTGCAAAATTGGTGACGTATGACACTGTTCAAAAACTGATGGAAGGTATCAAACGAAAGGTGCGGGCATTTGGATATAACAGGTCAAATTGACTTAACTATATATGTTTTATATTTGTATTTTTATGAAGTCTTAAATAAATGATTTACTTTTGATTTTCTCATATTTTCCATTTAATACCACTAATTTCCCGTTGACTACTTTTTGCTGTGCACATTCATTAACTTAAATTATTTATAAACATACTAATGAGAACATTATTTTTCAACGCATAATCTGAGGTCCATTAGAAGTGAACAGTCCTAGTACACTCCTAGTTCAAAGGCGTACTTTAAGGGGCCTTCAACCAACTACCAAAATTTGAAATCAACCGCTAGCTATTTTGACATTTCAAGTCCATCGGTTGTAACATCTGGAGTGCCCTTGAAGTACGATTGAACTATGACGGGAAGTATGATTGAAGTAGGAACGGAGACTTGGCTACTTCAATCGTACTTCAATTGTACACCCAAAATAAAAAAGCAAGATTGTAATGCAATTTTGCATGTTTTTGTTTCATTTCTCGTAATGTTCCGTTGAACAAAAACCCAACGCACAGTGGTCCAGTAAGCTACTTTAGGCGGACATGAGGTTTTCAATGGAAATTTGTGGTATTAGAGCTTTGGTTACTACTTCTGTGAACTTGTTGCAAACTAATTGTACTAAAATATGTATGAAATTTTTTTTCTTGCATTAAACGCAAGAGTGGCGTATACTCTAACTTTTTTATGAGCCAACATCGTGAGATGATATGTTCAGCAAAGTTGTAGAAATTGGAATTGCGATAATTCGGAATTTTAGTAAATAATCGTTTTTCGACTAAAAGTCATTCATTTTCAACTTTTACCAGCTTGCTATGTAGCTTACTGGACCACTGTGCAACGGTTGCTGCGACTGTCGAGGCACGAAACAAACAGCGATAACCGCTTGCACACACTTGCGTGGATTTGTTTATACCATAAAAAAGCTTTGTGGATCATGATGGGCAAAATTTCCTTTTCAGATGCATGCAAATTTCTCAACATATGATTGCAAAAACTGTAATTGCATTTTTTGTGTTTCAATTTCAAATTTTGGGTGTTGTACTCGAGATACAGGAACTAATGCTGAATTGATAAGCTATTGAAATGTATTGCATCTGATTCATCCTGCATCCTGTGATGGAATTCGAGATACATTTTGTGCTATGTTGCCGAATGCGGTGTCTGCAGATTTTTCATTGATTATAATTTAACACTTTTTTTTCAGGAGATTACGCTGAAAGATGCGCGTATTTCTCTGTACACCTTAGGGCCTGTTCATTACCCACGAAGATTCATTTCTGAAAATCTCCCCCATCGTAGACCTTTCTCCCTACATATTTTTGAAATTTTGTATGGAGCATAGACTTTGGTCAGAATCCAAAACATAATATCGCTTCTTGTATATGCTTATTGTATATTGTGATTCATTGAATATACAAGTATATGCTTACTTGTATATTGAACGAATCAAGAATTCGAAACGCCTTTGTTAAGCATAGTCTATGCATAAATCCATCGAATCAAAAATCTAGTTGTAGCTCTAACAATATTCTACAGATCAAGAAGTCAAATCCGTTAGAAATTAAACCTGACTTGCTAATGGATAAGTAGAACCTGCTCAAATCAAATGAAATAGATATGCAAGACAGTGCAAAAGGGAAAATTGAGGACTATTGGGATCAGTTCTTTAGCATGACGACAACTAGAGTATCGGCCGTTGTAATGGCAGCTTTGACGGCATACCATGGAAATACTGATGTCGAGCGAGGAAACCTAACAACGGTTGATCATCACTGTGTGAAGGAAGATTAAGGTTTAAGGATTCATCATCAATTTTCAAAAAACTAAAAAAAGGAGGACGAAAGAGAAGGAAGGAGCTAGAAAGAATGTAAGAGCAAAATAAGCAGCAAATGAATAACTTCAAATCGTCGAAACAAAAAAAAAGAAAAGGAGATGAAGATTTTTCGCAGGAAAGAGTTCGTGATAAGGTGAATTGCTGATAAGTACGTTCTAATAAATGTGTTGATCGTAATACCCGATTTTTATAATGTCAGATTGTTTATGGAAGCAAACACGCACCATCAAAAAGCCATTAAGAACCAAAATATGGCGGAAGTGAAATTGGCTCACGCAGTCTTCACGAAAACGACATTCTCAAGAAGCTGTAGAGAAAAAAGGTGAGTCTTTTCGCAGGGTTCTCTGCTAGGAAACCAAACAAATAGCAAACACTCAATTAAGTCACTTGTCACTTGTCAGTTAAGACCAAAAATGATAATGTGGATTTATACATCCATAATACGTCCTAAAATATCGTATGCTTCTCTTGTGTGGTGGCCAAAAACAAAAGAGGCTACTGCACAGAAAAAGCTTGCAAAACTTCAACGGCTAGTATCCATTGCTATAACGGGAGCGATGCACAGCACTCCATCAAATGCGTTGAATGCAATGCTAAATCTGCTGCCTTTGCACGAATACGTGCAACTAGAAGCGGAAAAGAGTATGCTTAGACTTAAACGGTTGAAAACTTTCATGTCTGGTGATTTAGTCGGTCACCTGAGCATTTCACAAAGCTTTCAAAATGGGCCAGTGATGTACATGAATGGAGACTGGATGAAACCTGTGGAAAACCATGACATTCCTTACAACATATGTGAAACGTCACGTATAGATTGGGAAGTCGGAGGTCCCACTGTTCGTCATGGCTCCATAAAATTCTTCACAGATGGCTCAAAAATTGGAACAAAAACGGGAGCAGGAATCTTCGGCCCTGGGGTAGAAATCTCAGTGGCGATGGGAAACTATCCAACGGTTTTCCAAGCGGAGATCTTTGCTATAATAAAATGTGTTAACGTTTGTCTGAAGAGAAAATATAGATATGCAAATATTTGTATTTTTACAGACAGCCAAGCGGCACTCAAAGCGTTAAGTAATTATAAATGTACATCCAAACTTGTCTGGGAATGCATTCTTTCATTGCGAAAGGTGTGCCAAGAGAACTCGGTAAATTTATTCTGGGTTCCGGGACACTGTGGCATTGAAGGCAATGAAAGGGCAGACGAGCTTGCTAAACAAGGTTCAAATGCACAGTTTATTGGCCCAGAACCATTCTGCGGTATATCATACTGTGCCATAAAAATGGAATTAAAATCTTGGGAAGAGTAAAGGGTGATGACCAATTGGTTGGTCACCACAAAGTGTTCTCAAGCGAAAAGGTTTATAATTCCAAATGTTGCAATTAGTAAAAAGCTTCTGGAGCTCAATAAGAGAGTTCTTTGTACCTATACTGGCCTAGTAACCGGACATTGCCCGAGTAGATATCATTTGAAAAACATTGGCCAGGTTCAGAATGATATCTGTCGTTTCTGTAACATGGAACGTGAAACCTCGGAACATCTGCTTTGCAGTTGTGATGCTGTGTACAAGAGCAGACTTAAATTTCTGTACAGTGGCTATATGCAACCTGAAGAAATTTGGACTGCAATTCCTGGGAAGGTGGTGGGTTTTATAAACTCAATTTTGCCTGACTGGGAGACGCGTCTTAGGCTGGTCACTTGACAAATGGTGATCTAGCTTTAAGATGCGAATTAGTATAGTAAACAGGGGTATATCACAAAAGTTCAACTCAGTGGACGCTGTGATTCTACGCCCCAACAAAAAAAAAAAAAAAAAAAAGTCACTTGTAAATCATTTTTAATCATCCCAAAGTCACTATTTGGTCACTTTTTTATTGCCGCTGAGTCACTAATTTCGACATTTTGGTCTCTAAAGTCACCATTATTACATCAGATAACCGCTACCAGCCCTGTAGACGACCCCCTTAAGTCAATCAAATTTTTCAATAACTCTAGTATACATGTGGCATGTGGCGCATTGCTTTAAGATTCAATTTACTCTTGTGCAAGTTTTCAAAATTCAAAAGCAGTTGTTTACAACGCGTTATTTCGGATTGCACAATGCTTGCATCATTTTTCATAGAATAATTAAAGCAGCACATAAATGCCAGCGATCCCAAATCACCAGGATGTCTGCACCCTCTCCTGGAATTTTTCAAATCATTTTAAACGACATTAACCTTGAAAATATACGAGTGTTACATCAGCACCTAACTTAATACTTGCACGTTTTCAGGATTTTTCAAACCGGTACACGGTAACCCTACCCATGCGTCCGCAAATTATCAGTAACGTACACATTCACTCGCACATGTCGCCTCAAGAATCGTAATAAGGCTTTCCTTTCGCATCGATCGTCAATCGTCATCGCGGCACTTCCTATACTCACTCCGTCCCGCTACTCTGGATGGCATAGTATAGTATTATTGTGCTACACAAACGACATATGTACGTACCTACCAACAGATACAGCTCCACACGTTGTTGGTGCGGTGCTGTCGGTGAGTTTGGTGGAGCCGGGTCCGAACCAACCGCCGTTCAGTCGAGCGCTGCTTCTCTCCGCGTCGTGTCGAACTGAGTGCGAGCTGCTCCCCTCGGCGCCGTGCAACCGGCCTTATCTCACACATCGTGCCAAGAACTGCCCATCCACGTTGCCTTACTGCTGTTAGTTTGTTTTTGTTTTCCGATGAAAGCGAAGTTTAAAAAGTGTTAAAAGTGAATATTTTACGACAAGTGTCACGTTACAAAGATTGGCCAAGTTCGACATAATCACGAGCATCAATTTGTCGCGCGTTCGTGCAGTGTCGTGCATCGTGAGAAGTGTGAACCACCATTACATACTGTCGCTTGTTGACGGATATGATCTTGAACCTCAAATTCGCAGACACGTTTTCGTACAGTTCGGAGTGAATAGCTGTGAGTGTGTGCTGAGAGAAAAGCGAAGCAAATCAAAACACCCCCACCCACCCAATCGTCGCAGTCGAGAGAGATATCGTGATAAAGCTGTGAATCATATAGGTACGTCATCGTTTTCGCGACTGTCGCGGTGATAATTGGTTAGCAAAGCCATGGTGACGAATCAACGTTCAAAACTCTCGCTCGTCGCCAGGGGAATTCCAAACTTGTTGAAAGGGTAATCAACACTGAGTAGTTTAAGTGAATGGCGATCACATCAAGATGCGCTCAAGGCTAGACAGTGAAAAGAACGCAGCAAGTCGCGCCATGAACCAAAAGCCGGCATGGCTAGCAGATTTTTGTTTACATCTGATCTTCGTTACCGTCATCGTTTTCGATATTCTGAACACCTAATAGAAAAAACAATAGGGTGAGGCAGGGCGTCGTTCCCGAGATTGTACGCAAAGCATGAGGGCTATTTAAAAAATGGAAAGCCCTCAATAACCCTGTCTATGAAATATGGTCCCGAGGTGCGGAAAAAGTTCTTTTACCCTATTACCTGTTTTGCGGGAATGGTGAATAAGCAAAACATTTGAAAAGCAAAAACGTGCAACAGCAGAGAGCGCACTTGCAGCCTTGGAGGTATTGGGTATCGCGAGTTCCTGAGAAATGAAAACAAGAAATGTCGTTTGATAAATTATTGCTTGCAGATAGGCGATCAGGGCCGTAAATTTTTTGGGTTTATTTTTCGCAAGGTTTTTGTTACGTTTCGGTTAGATTGGTAAGCGTCCTTCGGGAACCTGTCTCTCGAAAACGTCATTCGAAAGTGTGTTTGTTATCTGTGCGCAGTTTCAGTTGTTTTCCTTCATTGGATATAAGCTGCTTTACATAAAGGACATTGCCTTGTTACTCAGTTTGTCATTTATTTTTTCCAGACACATTGCGCAATATATGTTGCGTTCTGCCGGAGTACGGCAGGTTGTAAAAAATTAAATAGAAGTATTTGAAAATTTAGCGAAAGGCATGTGATATAGTTCTCGAACCTAGCGCACATTCCTTTGCCTTACATCACCAAAGCAGGATAGGTCAAGACAGAAACGAATCCGCCACCTTGACAAGAAAAACAACGATCAGGCGCGCATTCTTTTGCCAAGGTGGCGGATTCGTTCCTGCCTTGATCTACCTCGCATTAGGGATATATAGGGCGTTCAAAAAGTTCAAATAAACTATAAAAATTTGATTAAAAAAAATGAACATACAAGAAAATTGTTTCTGAGTCAATTTTTATTCAAGCAATGTTTATCGAGAACTTTTACAACATATTAGCTAGGAACACTCCCCCTTTGTGCTGTATGACGAGCTTGAGACGTTTCTCAAAAGAATCGCACGCAGCATGCACCTGGTCCATCGGCATCTCGTCCCAGATCTTTCAAATGAGCTTCATAAATTGGTCCATAGTGCTCGCTTGATGTTCGCTCTGCTTGGCCGGCATGTACGACCATACATAAAAGTTCCGGGAAATTGAGGTCCGGGAGCTGGGAGGCCACAAAGTCTTATCGACAAAATCAGCCAACTTCTCCCGACACCACGTTTGGACGATAATTGACGCGTGGGCCGGTGCACCGTCCTGTTGAAAGACGTAATAATCCTACCCGTAGAGATCTCGAAGTGCCGGAGCTACAACCTTATCCAGAACCTCGGTCTCATAGTACGTGGCGTTGATTTTCACGTTTATCTCGATAAACACTAGTGGGAGCTTTTCACGCCTGGATACGGCTCCCAAACAATAACCGACGCGGCACTCTTGAACCGCGGGATGTTTATGTGGGACGGCGCCCACAGCCAATCATTTTAAACATTGTGCAGCTGTTGCAAGAGTATCTGATCAGATAACACGAATTCCTGACCTGCGTCAGATAACACATATTGTGACCTGAGATAACACGAATTCCTCTTCTTCGTTGTAGCTGCCGTTACTATACTATACCACATGCCCTGCGCTCAATTTTCAATCACTTCTATTCAATTTTTCACAGCCTGCCGTACACTGACGGAACTATCAACACTTTCTCTTCATATCTTTTGTTCTAGCCAAAATTACTGTCCACTTTCGGGGCCTCATGATGATGAGAGAATGTTTTCTTTCGAATTATCATAATCGTTACTCCACTTATGGAGAATATAAAAACATAACAATTATAGTAAAGTTTTGTATGTTGCTATAGGCATACATATACAGGCTTCCTGGTCCTAAACATTGGTAGTCTGTCCTGATTGTATGTTGTTTGTAGAAGACATGTCCTTTGCAAGCTTGTGAGATCCAGGGAGGCTCTGATTAGGAATAGACGTGTTTTCCTTCGCTGACATTTTTATTTTCCGTAATTTTCTATAATTTTACAGATGTTTTATTCGTCGTAAACGATTACTTAATAAAGAAATTACGAATGAAAATGAGTGCATTTTATTCCGATATATCTGGATACTTAAACAGGCGAGAATGAATTTGGTTGAAGATCATATCTAAATTACATTCGCAATTCTAGTTCAAGTTTAGGTTCATTTTTCAAGTTCAATAGTACCAGTAATAAATTCTGGAAAACGAAAAAGCATTTCTGAAGATTGAAGCATTCGAAGTGTGGACTGTTGCCGATAAGAAAAGTCGACTTTAAATTGCTGAGCTGAGAAAACAAGTTAGTGTTTGTGAAAAAAGTATCGTTCCGAATAAAGAGTGTATTCACCGAAAATTGGAACACACAAAAACATTTACCGAAAATTGCCTCTTTTCTTTTTGAAACTTGTAGAAAATAAAAAGTGTAGTGTTTAATATCCGCATACGCAAAATTCATTCTCAAAACTCGAGGTTTTGTCCGATTATCACCAAATTCAGGCAGTAAAAAGAAACAATTAAAGTTAGTTTTGACAGCATAAATTTAATTTATTTCGCCTTATATCCTAATCTGCGAACCTTGGCCTAAACCCCAGCCATAAAGTTTTGCACGACCTCAGAATCGAAAGTTTTTTGCATACTAACTCATGCTTTCTTCATACCTTCTACATTCTTCACCACTCTAGGTCGTTTTAGAAGGTGCTTCTTCATAATGGCCTAGTATTTTTCTATTGGACGCAGTTCCGAAGTGTTCGGGGGGGTTCGGATCTTTCGGCACGAAATCGACATCATTCGCCTAATACCACTCTAGCACGTCCTTCGTGTAGTGGCAAGTTGCCAAATCCGAACAGACGAGTTCAGGATCGTTGCACAGTGATTCCAAGGCGGAAAAATGTCGAAAAATTAACTTGCTCATTTTACAATAAATATATTTTTTTAAATTTTGTACATTATTTGAAATTTGACCGCTGATTCAAGGCCCGAGGTGCCTAAGGCGAATCGATCCTACGTTCCGGCTTCTTGGATAAATGAGTTGGCACTTTACATTTTTCACGTGATAAATCTCAGTTACTGTTGTCATTTCAAACTCAAATTCATGTTTAATTCATTTCACCATGTTTTCTGCGTCGCATAAACCATGCTGATAAAGTTTTGATATTGTTTATCTTCCAGCTGATATTTTAAACGCGAAAAATGCTATATTGACAAGCTGAGTCGAATTGTATATAATTCTCGGTCCTTGGAGCCTCGGATCAAAAGTCGATTTTCCAAGCAATGTGTATACCCTTCTTTTGTAAGAGGGGTAAAATAGATGAATGTGCATGTTGGAATACATCATCACAATCATTATGATGACTTAACGTAAAATCGTCGAATTTTCTTAATTGAAATTTACATGAAAATGGTAGTCACCACCAAAATAATAAAAAATTGACATATCTATAATTGATTTTAATAAAACGATTTAATTTTTAATTTCAAACATTTTCTTAGTATTATAACTCATTATTTTTAATTTCCTGGCGTCATAAAAACAAATTTCGTTTTTGGACCACCCTATCTCAAAATGGGTAACAAACAAACTTACCAAATATTGCAAAATGTTATGATCCACTTCAGCTATTGGGTATGGAAATTCTGAATTATCCATTTTTACGGATGTTCCGAAGTTTCTGGAAGACTACTAAATGGCCACTCCGAGCCATAAATTGTTCTCCACATTACTTTACTTCTTACATTGTATGTACTAACGGTTTTGAAAAAAAATTGTAATGCTTTAGGACAAGACTAATGAGTATACCATTTTATTGGATGTTCCGGATGTTCCAGGGGACCATATCATGGAAGTGTGACATAATATGACAATTCAGATAGCATATTTGAAATCAGCGGCCCTAAATTACTTCTAAACACATAAGTAAGCTATGCCAATTTTAGACTTTTTTCCGCCTTTTATATGGAATGGAATCACTGTGCGTCGTGAGCTTTCAGGAAAGGGAGAAGCCGCTTTTGTCGACACTCTTCCAAATACACCTGTCCATTTATGGTGCTTGCGGTAACGAAAGGTGTACTCAGCTTTCCGCAAATACAAATCGCTTGCCAAATTAAGAACTTTTTGGCAAACTTCGACATCTTCTGTGTCCGGAGGTTCTCGAAAACATCACACTTATCCTTGGCAGTCACATACAGGTTACCTGGAATCTGGTTGAAGTCCGCCTTCACATATGTCTCGTCATCCATTACGCAGCAGTGTGGTGTCGTTAACTTCCGGTCGTACAACTACCGGGCACGACTTTTTGCGACCGTAATCTGTTTCTCGTCATGTTTTGGGGGACTAAACATACGTGTGAAACCTGGATATTTATCGGTGGAGACCGCCCTACATATCTGTGATTACTCACCTAATGCGGAGACGCCCGTTCGCGATAACAGTTGGGATGTGAAAGAGGACGAGTGACGGTGCTGACTGATTTGGTGCTGTGAGGGCTGTTGCCTTGTGACGCGGATGGCCCATGCTCCTACGATCTTTCCGATCATGTATGAGCATTGCCGATTTACATCTCTAATCATACACTAAAAAAATCGTCACGTTATTTCCACGTGAAATTTCACGTAACTTTAACCTGAACACGTAACCAAATCTTCGTCAGTAAAATCAGGTGAACATTGCGTGCCAGTGAATTGTACGTGAAAAGTCACGTAACAATTATATGATTTTCACGTAGAATGTGGATTTACGTGGAAATCACGTAGCACTTACGGGAATTCCACGTGTTTATTACTGGTTTTGGCAGTGGACGAAAATTACGTGCGTTTCACGTGGAAACAACGTGACGATTTTTTTGAGTGTAGTGTAATCACAAGCCCTACACATCCCCCTTCTCCACTGGACAAAAATGTAAAAAATATGATTCCCACGGTTTTTTTTGTTTGTTTTATATTCACTTCGAGTGTTATTTATTGATCGTATTTTATCGTTGTTTTTTTTTGTCGGAAGTTGGGTGAATTCAATCGGCTGTGTTGCCTTTTACGTTTCCTTTTTTTGCTCTAAAAGCTTCCGATATTGATTTGATCGAAGAATGTAACGGTGGAGTTGAAACTTGTGAGACAAATTACCGATGTATCGCGGAAAAGACTCCCGTAGTTGAGACCCTGAAGAAGTCTGGCTACGAAGCCCAACCCAGGAATCCCCATGAGGCTCAAATTCCCTGGGTGGAAGTGGAACTATGCTGCTTTTTTCCCTGGGAGCGACAATGGCGGAAGTGCAGTTTTGGCCGACGAATAGGAACCGCTGCCAAGTTTCCCAAAATTTGTTGGCTGGTACATTTTTCGGGAAAGAGAGCGTTTCCCAACGAATGCCTGCTTGGCCCACAAGTGGTCTCTGCGCCGCTTCATCGCGCGATACTCCTCTGCCAGAATAGCTCCAACTAAGTTCAGGAGTGGATTGATGGGTATCCCTGACTGGAAACCGTGGCTGGCAACCCTGACCACTGTACGTGGCACATCCACGTGGGTAGCCCCAGCCAAGTTCAGGAGTGGATTGCTGATGAACCCTGTTCGGTCTGGCGCTCCGTGTAGTTTTTCCCACGGAACGAATGAAATCAGCGATCAGCGTCTCCATCTAGGTTATACGGTCATGGAGTTTGATTTGATTTTTCGTTGCCTCCGGAACAGGCTCATTACTTTCTTAACCACCCTCTCTTGGAAGTATTCCGGTTTCGTCCAGGTTGTCTTCGTCCGGGTTGTTTTCGTCCGAGTTTCTCTCGTCATCTGTCATTACGGTTTCTTTTGTGCCGACTACCAATTACTCCGAATCGTCAAAATAAATTGATTCTTGCGGATCTATGTCCGACTCATCCTCCGAATCGATGCTATCGACCGGAGCTCTGACGTACTTTCCACTGCTTGAGGTGTTCGGTTTCCGTTTAAGAGGCCCCAACCACGCGTCTGTGATCGTTCTCGTTTACCTGACGGCTTTTTTTTCGGATTTTCACTTCCTATCAACATTCAGACGTTCTTGAGTGTGTGCGGATTTTAAACGTTACTCCCTTTAAAGATCAACTAATAAGCGATGATTTATATTATTTATTTCACTCGGTTTCTTTTCCCATTCCAAATACCCGCACCTCTTGACTCCATTCATAATGTTTTGTACAACCGATTTTCGCAACTGTTAGCCCGCATAATCACAAACCATTCCTAGACCATTTACCTTATTTTTAACGACCGTTTCCGTTATTGTTACGACATTTACCCTTATAGTTGACAATATGTTGAATAGGCGGTTAAGTTGAAGTGTAGAGGTTGTATGGTGAAAATAAGATTAAACTATTCGATAACAATAACATAAAATGTGATAATATATCTTACATTCGTAATATACTATATGACTATATACACTATACACAATTGACTATTACACTATATAGCTAATTGTTTTTCGTTATGCGGGCGGTCACTTTCTTCAATTCTAACTACATTTTGATCATTTTGGGATTTTTGGGAAGTGCTGTCTTCATGATAGCACAAAAATTTCAACCGATTATTGGCCTCGTACCACTCCATCACTTTCCTAGCTTAATGGCATGAGGCAAGAGAAGGCCAAAATATAGTAGAAACCTTGTTATTCTTCAGGAATGGAAAAAGTCGGCTTGGAAGACACTTTTGCTTATATATTTCTCCATGCATAGTTCCAGAAGTGATAAAGGAAGCACTCATTTTGCCGCAACCGCAAATCTGCTACCAGATTAGGAATTTGTTGCCGGCGGAAGTCGGACTCAACCTACACTGAGGCAAATAAGAAATTCAGAAGGTTCAACTTATGAAAGATGCTTTGAAATTTCATAAGGCTAACCGCCCAAACACAATGATAACGGAAACGGAACGGCAAACAGCCATTTTGACAGTTGCTGAAAATAACTTCGATATGTCCAATTAGAATCGGCTTGGATCTAGCTTGTTTTCTTTCCAACAAGAAGGAAAACTCAGATCGGGCTTTGCAGTTTTCGGTTACCGTTATCATTGTGTTTGGGCCATAACTTATGAATGGATTTCGTTTCGTTTTTTTTTTGCATGTAGTAGTGTTATTCGGTGTTATGCTCAAATCTAAACTAGTTGCAGGAGTTACAGCTTTGTGCGTGACTTCGTCGTTGTCAGCTTTTATTGTTTTCATTTATAACGTACAAGTAATTTGTTTATTATATATTTAAAAAAAAACTATCAACTATGAAGTGTATTGCAAAATTTTGCACAAATCGCGGAGGTGTTAAGTCTTCGAATTTCGTCAAAATATGCTACGTCTTGAATATTGTTGGTGTAAACCAATGTATCACCGTATATGTACAAGATCGAGAAAAACTGTCGGATGAACGACTAGTAACTTTCCGAATACTCTGATGATTACTATTGCAGACTTGAATGAGTATGTAGGTGATTCCTTATGTTGACTTCAGACTTGGCGATTTCATAACTGAACGGTTATGAGGGAATCTGCGATCCAAACAAACAGACAGAATTAGACACTGGCGCAGAATTCCCTTCAAAATCCTGACAACACGGCACCAGTGAGATGACTTGACTAAAATGAAAAATGGCCTTCTGTACAAATTCCGACTAATTTTCATTTCAGCAACACAAGCAACATTATCGAGTACAGATAATAATAAATTATGTTATGTCATTATGTTATTATTACAGCAGAATACGAACGATTTATTTTATGTACGATAAACCATTTGTTTTAACTCAATACTTAGCAATCGAAACATATCAGCAAACAGTAAACAGGCTCGTTTGGCTCAGATTTTTACAGTTCTCGCTGCTCGATTGGCTCAACATGGCCGCTTCCGCATATCTCTGTACTCTGAGGATCACTACTAAAACATAACTCACAACGAACAATCCCTCAAACATTCTGTCAAAATAACACAGCGATTTGAAACAGAAACAAAGAGAAAGCGCAAGAATGTATTGTCAGGTGCAAGATGAACTTGGGATCAATTGGGTTTTGAAGCAATGAGTCAATTTTAGATCAATAGATCGTATTAATCGTTAATCATATATTAAAAAAAAAAATTGGAAACCTAGGAAAATTTAAATTAACACTTTGGTTGTTCACTTTTTAAAAAGGAAAATAAACTGAAACACTTTTTAAAACTATCACTAGTAAACGCTAACAAATTTCTTTAAATTCCAGATTTTCTTTCAAAAATGAAGAAGTCTGTAAGTTGCAGACATGTTTAAAGAAGTGAAGGAAAAGAAAATTTGTCAAGAACGAATTATTCAGTTTATGCAATCATAGTTGCCCGAAAAGCGAATCTTTAGATAGCAAAATACCAGAAGGCGGAAAAGACCTGATCAAAGAAAAAGAAATAACGAACAAGAAAAGAACAGTATAAAATCGTTCTTAGTTTTTTTTTTCCTTTCTAACACAAGCTTGGTTTTCGAGTAATATTTGTGTATTGATTATTAGTGTTAGGATTAAATATATCCAATCTCTATTTTCTTTTTTCTTTATACGAATTGTCATTTCTTCGTCTACATTTCGGCTTTTTTGTGACATAAAGTGATAAAAATATTATAAATATGTAAATCCAGTCTTTTCGTTTTTTTTGGAATTTCCGCCTTTCCGAATTCTGACTTCTGGCACTTTGGCTGCTCTGCGATACGATTTTCGGCAGAACAGCTTCAAGAGAGTTGTTCCAAAAAAAATTTCAACTATTTCACGTAACTACTGCATTTGAACCATACCGTACATCGGTAATTCGTTTCAAGCCCCGAGCTGACTTAAAAAACCCGTTTTTCCGTCTACACGTGCTTACCATACACGTCCGTGAAACTGGTCGGGACAAAGTCAACCGCATTGTCGCGTTGACAAATGGATTCATGGCATGGGATGGCAGTTAATCAAGTTCAAGGGTTTCGAGCATTGGAGCTCAGTATCGCTTCAGAAGTCAATCAGTTAATTTAATCGAGCTATATCTGGGTGTGATTCCTTTCAAAATGCATTACGTCATATATTTATCATTCGATTCGGTTTTTCCGGTCTATGCATAACAAGTTGGCAAACATCAAAAGAATCTAGATGCTGTAAACAGGAACATATGTTCCTATATTGGCTATCTCCTTCTCTAGCTAAGTGAGTGGAATTCGCATTCCAGTGGTGCTATGTCGCGGGGAACGCTGATAATTGGTGAAGACGTAATATTTTATATTTTCGGCGTCTAATCGCTTCTATAGTTGAACTGTACGAAAGGATCACGTTGACCCTATGAAGATTATATATGTTCAAGCGCACAGAGGAATCGACCGTACAAACCAAACTCTACAGTGTTCTAATCATGTTAAGTGAGAGTGTTAGTTCATTATGTTCTAACAGTAAATATTGTTACAGTAATAAGCCCATTTAGTAATGACCGTCAGAAACGTTTCCACCCTGAACCGTTTCGTAGCGCGAACATCCGCACCGCCGCGCGTAATGACAGTGACCTTCAGTTGTACGTGTGCAGTGTAGCGCCCATCAACGTGGAAAGCGCAACGAAAGCACAAAGTGTATTTCCTCGTGTTCCGTAAACAAATTCAGCCAAACACTAAGCACCCGGCCTACTAGACTAGACAAGTTCGCGAGAAACCGAATGCAGTTCCGATTGTTGAGCGGTAATTGTATGAAAAAAAAACCACATTATGCAAACCGGAGGGACACAAAAAGGGCAGGCAATTCTGAATTAGTTTCTTTCTAAGTCACTTAAAACGCATCATCATGATATAATTCGAAGCAAATGGCAATCGCTATCAATTGCGGTAGGTATTTATTTGCCCACTTACAATTCGGTATCCGAGCTATAATTTCCTTCTATTACCATTGCTATTCTCACTGTGAGGTGTATTCTTTGATGTTTGCAATGTAAATGACAAATGACGAATGACATGAGGAATCTATCATGCCGGTATATGTAATTGAATGAGTTGTAAGTTGTTATTGCGCTAGTCACGTGGCTCAAACAATTTGTCATCTGCAATTGCATCTTTCATAGTACTCGTGTCGGACCGGTGTAGGGCTTATTGAAATTTCGAACACTTTTACCGGGAGTTTTGAAAAATGTTTAAATTAAATGGTCCAACTTAACTGGATCAAACATCCCATTCTGTTACAATTTGAGGTATTCAGGTGACAACAGCCTTAATCGGGTTGTTATTTCATTCGAATTCAAATTACTATTTAGGGTTTTTCCATCTAAACCGGAATACATTAATAATTTTCATTGACGATAATTTGATTTTGAACTAAAATAAATTACTGTCGAGTTCTGATTACGGTTATCAGGTTCCTGCGAGTCTGTTTACACCTTAATGATGGTCATTAGCTTGATTTTTTTGGAATAAGTTCGGAAGTGGCTAAGTAATGATGTAATAAATTTTATGAATTTTAAATTAAAAAGCCATGAATTTTGATGTAGTTTTAATATTCATAACTTGACTAGTTGTCAGTCCTACAATGAAAATTAAGTTTAGTTTGTATCACGAAATCCAAAGTAGAACCAACGAATCTATTCGTTGGTTTATGCAACTGTAAAAAAACACGAATCATCTGTTGACACAGAAAGAACATTCGTGCATTGTACGAAAACAATACAAAGAGCTACGAATATTTTATCACAAATTAAACAGAAACCTCTCTCTGGTGATTGCATGAATGAAAGACAGATCTACTTTATCGACTCAAAATGTATTTAAAAAAAAAGCGCAACCACGTGGATAACACTTTTTGATTTAATGTTTCATTGGATTCGATCCTGTGTTTTTGGAAAGCGCTAATACTGAATCCGTGGTTGATCTCACTAGGCTATGGTGACTCTTAAGAAGATACTTGAAGAATGATTATGAAATTACAACTCTCGACAGCGCTTTAATTTTTATTTTGGGATATATAAATTATTCCTGCCCATCTCAGCAGCAACATCATCTTGCATGAGTACGATAAAAGAGATACCGTGATTGGTTGGGCTTAACGGGATTCATTTCGAGCATTTTAAAAAAAGGTGTGATGATAGCATTTCACCAGATGAAAAGCAATATGAATGTTTCATACGATATACGAGACATTAGTTGTATGTACAAAAATCCAAAAAAAGGCTGCAGCGCCATCGCTGCGGTACGATATGGAAATAATGTGATTATTTCAAATGTCTTCATTTTACATTCTCAACAACTTTGCCCAAGAAAGCAAATCTCTAGAGCGTCATTTGGCAAAGCTAGACTGTAGCACCATCTTTGAGGCGCCACTTGGAACTAATATGCTAATGTCAAGTGACTATATTTTACATTCTCAACAACTTTATCGAAGACGGCAACTCTCTAAAGGTTCATTTGACAAGGAGAGACTGCAGCGTCACCTCGGCGGAACTTTGGAAAGCTTCATTTGGCAAATATAGACTGCAGCACGATTTGCACATTTGATAATATAAAAAGACGTTACGCAGTGAGAAACTTTGCTGAAGACGGCAATAGGGGGTTTTAATTTAAAAAAAATATGTTTTTTCCATCTGTATCGATGATGGGTGTTCTTCCTAGCACAAACATATTTTTCATGAATCTCAACTATTTCTTCTCGATTTTTAAACAAAAAATATCTAATCAGTTTTATTTTCGCAAACCGACATGCAGTTTCACAGAGTGACATTTATTTTCAGTAACGGGGGCTCCCGGCACTTAATTGTCAGTAACAGGGGCTCCCATTATGGTTTAAATGTCAACTTATGTATGCTAGAAATCAATGGTTGGTTCGTAGGTTTAGGTAGTCTGTTTTTGTAGCGTGTTTCATGGTGAAATAGGATGGTGTTGTCTTGCAATCCAATTTTTTTCATAATATTTTGAAATTGTTTTTTAATAGTTACGCTTGTCAAAATTAGAAAATAAATGAACTGCCGGTATATTATTATGTTTGCTATCGAACAATGTTATAATCCACATACCCCTATAATATCCTATTTTCTACAATGAGTCTGTAATGTTTCATATGCATTTCTGTAAACACGGCCAAAACTTCCTTTTCTTTGTAGCAGATTCCTTCTGGTGGTGATCAGCAGATTCGTCTGGTGGTCAATCCAGATCGTCCGCGATCTCCCTACCCAACCACTTACGGTACCTGCCGAACCTCGCGTCGTATGGTCCCTCCTCCGATCGAGAAAGCCAGGGCCAGGACCGGGGTTGGAACGTCTGGGAGTGCGGCATTACCCCAGGATCGTCCCTGTTCCCCATGTCACGACCGCTTACGACCTCCTGCCAGAAACAATGTTACCAGAACCAGTTTTTCTAAGTCCAATGCATTTTTGAGACCTTACAAATGGTGCATAAACATTGACTCTAAGTTGAAATTTCGAAATTCTACGAAGGGTTGGAATCCGGGTCAATATTGACCCTAACGTCTTATGTGTCACTTATTTTGTACAACCTCCACTGATTCAAAAAAACATATTTATATAATATAAAAAATTCTGTGAAATATTAAAAGTCAGAAAATTTCAGCCTGATTGGTTCAAAAATAAAAAAGATAGAGTACATTGAAGTTGCGCCATGGGTCAGAATTGACCCCAACATCATAGGAAGGTTAAATGTGATATTTTTGAATTCCAGAGTAGTTCTTCAGTACGGCCTAAAAACCGATTGTACACAATGGCTTTAAATGTCAATTTCTCACGAGTCACAGAACTTATACGAATTCCAACTACGGAGTGTATCGAAAATAAGCTATCCACAAACTTTCTTTCAAATTATGTTGAAAACCGATATTTTATTCATACAAATAATTGATCCTTTATTGTACGAGGTTAAACTTGGTTAAGACCGGATGAAATTTAAGTTATTCCTTCACGAATTTTCGAGCTTTGGATCGAATGCTTTTCATCAAGTTCCGGACAAGTGTTGCATCGCATTTTTTGGACGCTTGAGCCCAATTTTTTTTGAACTCCTGCATGTTCCCAGCTGCCTTACCAGTCTTTTTGAAGACCCTCTTCGCGATTGCCCAGTAACGTTCGATGTGTCGAAGCTGAGGGCAATTTGGTGGGTTGATATTTTTCTCAACGAAATATATACCCTTTTCCGCAAGCCAAAGCCGATAGATTTCCGCATTTATAGTTACGGTAGTGTAAAAAATGGTTGACCTCAAACCACAGGAACATATTGCTTGCCATACCAGTACCTTTCGACCGTATTTATCCACTTGAATCGACCTGTCCGCATCGCTCACATCCTCCCCAACGACGGCAGTAAAGTATTGTTGACCTGGAAGGGTTTTTGAGTCGTCCTTTACATAGGTCTCATCGTCCATCAAAACGCATGCATCCGGACGCTGCAAAAGACTGCTTCTTGTAGGTCTTCAGGTGGTTTCGCTTCTTGATACGCTGGATGATTCCGACACTCGTTCCTGCTTTTTTGGCCAAATCACGTATTGACATTGATTTGTTCTTCATGATTAGAGATACCACTTTCTGCTCCAGTTTCGGGTTGGAAGAACCGGGTTTTCTGCTTCTTCCTGGTAGCTCATCCAAAGAATAGTGTTCCTCAGACTTATTAATGATGGTTTGAACACTCGCATGATGAATTCCAAACAGCTTCGCCAATTTTCGCATATTAATACCCTTCCCACTTAGTTATGTGTCCAAAAACTTAATTTTCACTTCCTTTTCAATACGCGACATTTTGAAAACGCAGAATTTGAACCACCCAAACAAGTAAACAAAAGAAAGCTGACAGTCAAACGCACAGCATGCAGTGTTCAGAGCATAAAAAACCATCACAAATACATGCGTACAACGCAAATGTATATGGATAGCTTATATTCGATACACTCCTTACACCATTAGGTAGAGCAAACATTCCCCTACCAGATGTTGCTTTCAATTTGTGAGACTGTTAGGAACTGACTTTTGACAGTTCATTGTTAAACTATATATTATCGTTTCAGTTGAAAACCGAATTTATCGACTAGCGACAATCGAGTTCACTGTCGACCCATACGTCGTACCTAATGTCGGAAGTAGCGCGTTGTATAGCGCTTCAGATGCGCTAGTCGATAAATTCGGTTTTTAACTGAAACCATAATACCCTATGTATAGTTGAGCCTCACGCTAGACAACGGGTTTCCTACAGCTGTACACTCTGAGATGTTTCTTATCGTCGATATAAACTATAAAAGTTACCATTTTTGTCATTTACAGGGTTTACATATAGATATTAGTATAACATCTAGCATATGATATGATATTATGATGATAAGATGATGAAATGATACGAACTACCTCCCATTGTAGCCCGGAAGTTCAGTCCCCCAGCTTATAGGGCTCCTCCTTGCTTGACTTGATCAAGCTACTAATTTTCCTCATAAAGCCAGTGTATGAGGGGCTAAACACGGATTGGGTAGATTGGTAGTCAATATAACTTATTCTTATCCACGGGGATGTAATAAATCTCTTTCTAACAACAAGATTGAACAATTGGTCGAAAAAGCAAGCTATGTTATCTGACATAAGAATGCCGTCATTGATTAGGAGAGGAACTACCTCCTCCTGCCGTCTATCAACAAACTGTTGCAAATGGGGAGTTGGCACTTCTATTCCCCCCATCCAGTCTGCTACAATTGGATGCCCTTGTATTAGCATGAAATATTCATATTATTATGTATATCTTTACAAGAGAGGAAAATACTACAAGCACGTTTGTATCTATTATATACTAGCTGTCCCGGAAGACGTTGTCCTGCCTATAATTAAATACCTTTTTGGAAAATTGGAGAATGAGAAATGCTTTTATCTCCATAAATAAGCGTCTAATCGCCTAAACAGGGGTTTTAAAATCGTCGATATTTGGTACCCCGGTTTTGGTTGAAATATTTCTTATCAGAACCTACATTATCCATCAGAAAAATTGGAAAATTAGGAATAAGCTCGAGTCACAATCTTATAGGTTTTAGATGGCATTCGATCAAGAGCAGTCTTGAACATTTGAACCAATCCATTGTGCTCACCAAGCATCGCTTACAATTGTTGTACAATGTTCCGCTTCGTGGTAGAATAATGTTGCTGAGCCCATGAAATAAATCTGTAGAAATTTATGATCTATGTCTGTCGGTGACAACAATGAACCCGCTTTATATTGAAATTGAACTTGAATCTGTAACGTAGACAAATAACGTAGACCCGTCTGTAACGTGTGGTTTCACAATTTCACGATTAAGTTATGTTTAAGCTCTGTAAGGATTGACCCAAGAAAACTTTTAAATATTATTATATACGTTGCATCAAACGAAGTCATTTAAAAACAACCATAATAACTCTGGGTGTTCTGCAGAAAATGTTTACAACTATTTACTTCCTGCTCCAGAAACCAAAGAACGAAAAGGCTCAGGTGGTTCACTTGATTGAATCACTCATTGATCTAATGGTGAATGGTATATTCGCATTGTAATCAACCAATGGTTCGTATTGAAATGCAGGATGTAGTCAATTAAATGATCTTCACTCCAATTCTAGACGAACAATAGAACAGGGATCATCAATATTTGTAAACAAACACTTCTGAACCTTTTTATCACGCAAGCCACGCAAACCTATAGCATCATCGTGTAGGGGAAAACTTTCTTCTACATGATTATGGTACTGGTTTGCGTGAGTTGCCCATGGTTTGCGGGAAAAACAGCTCAGACGTGTCTGTTTGCAAATGTTGATAGGCCCGATTCTATTGTTAATCGAGAATTTACATCTCGCTTCGAAGTGTCACCAATACAAACGCTCCAGTTTATACGGGCATCTACACTGAGGTTGCTTATTACACAGGTATTACACAGGCGATTTAAAAAAAAATCCTAAGATAACCGAGTAAATCTCTGAATCCGCTTAAAAATCCGTAATGTACTAAAACCTCGTAAAAAGCGTTAAAAGTTATGTTCACACGCGTTTCTGGCCAAATTTAAGCGAACATTATCTACTCACGTGAATTCCGAAAACTACGTCAAATTCCGAATACCCCATAGAAAATTGCGAAGTAAGCGACTCCAGTGTATTTTCATTTTTCGCATAACTTTTGAAAATGTCCTAAGTAACAATGAGTGATTCTCTCCTATATTTTTCTTTTTTGTTAATTATAACGCCATTATAAAAGTTTCCAACGGTTTCTCATTACAAAACGAAAGACGGTCTTGCTGTCTAGTATATTCCCATACAAAATGACAATTTGGTTTTTATGATTTTTTCTCATTTTTCAGTTATTTTTTCCAATTTTTTTCTTTATATAAACCTGTTGGGGACCAAGACGAACCAAATGAAAAAGAAATCTAGTAAATCCATCGAGTCGTTCGTGAGTTATGCTGTCACGAACGGACAGCATTTCATTTTTATATATATAGATAGAAGATGATCAACATTAGGTTGATCCTGAAACGAAAGAAATGTTGTATACTACTTCCTTAATAGCCCTGGTATAGCTACTATCTAAACTCAAGCACAATTTGGAAAACCTAGAACATCGTGTATGGAGGGAAATATATAATAATCCGTTCGTTTAGCTTCTTTGAGTCTGATTGGGTATGCTGCGTTGCTAACGACAGTAGCCCAGTCATGGTTTATCTAGTAGATCATTTGACCTGAACTCCAGGGCAATATGGAGAGACTTGAACGACTGATAATGACAAATAATTATTACACTCTTCTTGAACATTGTTTGAAGGGCATATAGTCTCAGTCACTGGCATTAACATATGCTTCGAGAGGCGAAGCAAACCAGAGAGAAGAAGAAGCCTGTTGTATAAAAGATTGCAAACATTGTTGTATGGCGCATGCAAGATTGCAAACAATTTCGTTGGTTACCCCTACTTTTACTTGGAATTAAACGAGGGGAAATAAGACGGGCTTGGTAATTTTTTTTTGTGTACGGTGAAAATAAGGTGAAATACGTCGACAAGGATATCAATCCACCCTACTGCCCGCAGTTCCGCTCAATCGAAAAATATTGGGCAACGATGAAACGGTGGTTAAAGAAAACTGGAAAGACGACTCAGGACAGATGGCTTGATGCTGGAAAAAATGGACGCTGATGTTGTTTAGTCCAGTGCGTGGAAGATGACGGTGGGAATTCCAAAGTAAGTCCGCGAGTTCCCCGACACCGTCGAAGTAGTTTCAATTTTGTGATATGAAAGTATAATTGATCCTTCGTCGAATCAATCACGAGAAACACCATGTTTGATGTGTCCAGATTCTTAGTGGACCAGAATTTATTACTATCTACCCATTTTTGCGAAGCGTGTGCCTCATATTTGAATTGGCTTTCAGAGAATATGATACGGGCGACGATCTACTTCGGGCTCTTTACAAAGAGCATTAGGAGATACGAGAGGTACGGATGCATACAGATCATACAAGCAGCAAGCTACATGCAGAGACACGCCTATCAATAGCGACTCAATTGAACGGTATCACTTGATTGCAGCAGCAGACTGTCGTCGACTTTGAATTAAATGAATATTTATATGCGTAGGGTAGATAGGGGCATGATGGTCCCCCTAAGGAAAACGAATTAGAGTGCATAGAAAATTAAAAAATATATTGATTAAACACAATTGCCTTATGTTTTGGAGTATGTTCTTTCATGTAACATCGATGGTTTTCGACGTAAGGGCTGACCAAAAGTAAATTGGTACGCCCCTCGCGCGCCGCTAGCACGCCTCCAGTGTTGGGAATCGAAAGTCTTTGACAGTGGTTTATTTACACGTCTATAGAGAACAACTGGTGCAAGTTTGATCAAAGTAGTCGATCGCGTTCAGAAATAACGTCAAATGAAACTTGAACTTGAACTCGGACTCGAAAAAAAATACACCTGGAATATCCGGAGTGGTCCGGTTCCAAGTTGGCTAAAGTGCTGAGGATACCGATAACAACAGTTTGTCGAGTGCTCAAAACCTAAAAGGAAACCTTGAGTGTGAAAAGGAATCAGCGGACCTCCGAAAAAACTGGAATCGGGAATCGTCAGCCGCGCAGCAAGGTGTTGAGGTGCGTTGAAGCGAACACCGGTCTTTCGATCCGAGATGCGGCCAGAAGGTACCACGCCAACTTTCAAATTGTGCGGAAATCCTTGCCAGGGAAGGATACAAGTCGCACAAAACAAGTAAACATCCGAACCGGCACATGAAGCAGAAGCCCGTGATCAAAAATCCCGCACAAGCACGGTCGTACGTGTTGACGAAATACAAGGGCTGCACTTTGATCGATGACGAAAAGTATGTCAAACTTGATTTTAAGCAGCTTCCTGGTCAAATGTTTTACATCTCGACTAGACGTGGGATATACTGGGAAGATTCAAGTTCGTGTTATCCGATTCGGTAAGCGATTTGCGGTTGTGGCCTCAAAACGGAACCATTCGTCACATCCTCGACGATGACATTCCAAGATTACATTTAAGAATGCCTGAAAAAGCGTGTATTGGCGTTCATCCGCAAACATAGAAGCAAAGTGTTCTTTTGGCCCGATTTGGCTAGCTGACACTAATCAAAGGTGATTCTGGAGTGGTATCCTGCCAACAAGATCGATTTTGTTCTCAAGATAATGAACCCTCCGAATTGCCCGGAATTTCGACCAATCATAAAAATACTGGGCAACTTCAAAGCAGCGACTTCGACGAAGCGGCGGGGCAGCCAAGGACATCCTGCGAATACGGGCAAAATGAAAGAAATGCGCTGATTCCGTGTCCGTTTCTACTGTTTGGCCTCAATCAAGAGGAAGGTTCGAGATTTCGTTCGAACCTTAGAAATGTAACCATCTCATGCTGTAACTTTGAAGTTTTAATAAAAGTGATTAAATCCAAGCATGAAAATTATAACCCTCTGTACTGACATGGAATTGCTTATTTTAAAACGCGAAGTTTGATGTAAGATACGAAAATTGATGTGTCCGCTCAAAGATTTCCAAGTAATCGAAATTTATAACTTGTCTGTCAGGCCAATTCAAGAGTGCCTCTATGTTGCCCCGTATGGTCACCTTGTCCCTTGTTCCCTATTCGTAAATGATCGAAATCAAATGAAGTTCAGCGAGTCAATTGGACTAACATAATTGTATGTGCACGAAAGTGGAGGATGAAAGTCGGTTAAATAAAGACACACACAAAAGACGGTAAATTGAGATTTTTAGAACATTGTTAAATATGGAGTTCGGTTAGCCTAATTGCTTATTGTGATAACAATAACTTTGAGTAAACACCTACTGAGGCCGCGTAAAAATATTATTTTTGGAGGAATAGGTAGAGGTATAGAGCTAACCGCTACTTCGTCGTTATTGCCTGTTTCCGTTCGAATAT